>JASXSY010000325.1:0-134397 GCA_034509805.1 Sipha maydis
GATTTGAATAATGGTACACCACGAATTGAAGATTTGTTGTCGTTGTTAACCGTAGTGAACGATATGAGAGGTAATGCTTCGTCGACAGGAAGTATGTTGACGACCAAATTTTCATCATTTGCGGTGGTGATCGCGTCCTCTTCGATTGCCGAGTACTGCGCGGCCGTCGTGTCGACTACCGCGTGGCCTGTAACAATGGCCGCGGCCGGATCTCTATTGTCCACGTCGGCAGCCGTACCCCGCGTGACCGCGATGCCGAGGACTGTGGCCGTCGGTTCCGTGTTGGTAGAAGCATCGACGGAATCGAGGACTATGTCCGTCGGTTCCGTGTTGGTAGAAGCGTCGACAGAATCGAGGACCGTGGCCGTCGATTCCGTGTTGGTAGAAACATCGACGGAATCGAGGACTATGTCCGTCGGTTCCGTGTTGGTAGAAGCGTCGACAGAATCGAGGACCGTGGCCGTCGGTTGCGTGTTGGTAGAAGCGTCGACGGAATCGAGGACTATGGCCGTCGGTTCCGTGTTGGTAGAAACGTCGACGGAACGAATGACGACGACGCGATCGCGGTCGGTCCAGAGCAGCCGGTGCTCTCCGCGTTCCGCTGCCCAATCCGCACAACCCTCGTGCAGGTACCATTGGCATTCTATACGAAAAAGATCGGTTATAAATAATTGTGTCTAGGCGTAGTGGTACTTCACTGCTGACGCGTGAACTGTACGGAGCTACCCACTAAACACGTGTCCCGGTCGTGAGCTGACCGACACACGTTCGAACGTACCGAAGCATCGCACCATGCGCGAGTACACGCGTCTGCACTTGCACACGGTGCACTTCCTGAACCACCGGCCTGTTACCGGTTCGATCGTCCTCTCGTTTCCTCCGACTTTGGCTCGGAAAACGTGTCGGCGGCATTCCATCGGCTTTTCCAGTCCGAACACCCGTTTCAGGAAGTATTCGAGAAAAATAGTGTCCATTTTGTTACGTTCGGATGAGAAGTATGAAAATATCAATAAATGACGGAGCGTAAGTAAACGTTCAAGGTAAACCCGGTAGGTTATATGAGAAAAACGAAAACTCTCGACGCTATTTATAAGGATGTTCAATGTTTACTCGTTGCTATCGTTGTCTCGCACAACTCTAAATTTGTCAAGCCAAATCATTTTAATAACCATACACACGAGACACGGTGACAGTGAAATACGGTAGTGTAAATCTCGTTACGTTTTAAAGTCCATTCAACACGACTTGGTATTACGTGTAGTTGGATCTTCGTACACAATGGCGCCTTAAGTGTTATCCACCATTGATTGATTACCATTGTTTTCATTTATTGTTTTGATTTTATTATTATTTTAATTAATTTTATTTTAACATATTTTCAGTGTACGCTTTAGACTTGTTATGGCTTCTGTGAACACCGGAGAAGACTAAAATATTATGCAAAATGAAACATTGAAAAATGATTTACTTGTCGTCTCACTGAATTTTAGTTTACTAGCACGAACTATTCGATATTAGAAACAAAAAAATGTGCCCATAAATTATAATACGCAAATTTTCGAATCAGCGTTGGTTTTTGTTGTCTTAAAAATATTTTTCAGCCTTTTGGGTGGATTTAACATTCAGTAATTGAAAAAAAAAATAATTATAATTTTTCAATGTAATATATCATTTGATACTTTTTTCTAGGATCAGGATAAAGATAAGGATCAGTTATTTGACAAAACTTTAGCATGATAGCATATAAACATCTGAGTGATTTAGGTGTACAACATATAGAAGCTTTTGATAGCGTGTTTTTCCAATGAGACTCGTTATCCAATAAACCCAATGCATTGCATGCTTTAGATGCTTTGGCAAAATTATCGCGAAAGTATGGCCGACGATATACTGTATCGGAAACGACAAGAACAATTAATATTGAGTGTTTAAGATAGAGAAATTATGATCAACCCCAACTTTTACTATCCGTTCAAAATGAAAATAAATTAAACCGTGATCAAAGAATTTTATATGATTCAGTGATGTCGTCTATTAGCAATAATGAAGGCAAAATATTATTTTTAGATGTTCTAAATTTCATGGGAACATGGGTAAAACTTTTTTGATAAATTTATTTCTTGCAAGAGTAAGAGTAAGATGGTGGAAAAAATGCTCTTGCGGTAGCATCATCTGACATTACAGCTACGCTATTAATAGGGGACCAAACAGCTCATTCTACATTTAAAATTTTGAAATATAATAGTGACGATACTACGAGTGTCTGTAACGTTTTAAAGCAAAGTGGTACTGATAAATTGATGCAGGACTGTAGTTCAATTATTTAGGACGAAGCGTCAATGTCCTTAAAAACTTCACTTTTAGCTTTAGATAGAACGATGCGAGACTTGCGTCATAATAATAGTCCTATAGCTGGCTACACAGTGTTGTTCTCTGGATACATTCATCAGATCTTGCCTGTGATTGTAAGAGAGACAAGTGCTGATGAAGTCAACGCGTCTTTGAAAAGATCCAGCTTATGGCCTTATATAAAAATATAAGAACTTAAAACTAATATGAGAGTGCTATGTACCGGTCAAGATAATATTGATTCAAAACGTGTAGTCGAACATTGATAATATACTTTCTAAATCACTAAAATGGTTTCAAGAAAGGGCTATTTTGTCATCAATAAATAAGTCAGTCGACAAATTAAATGATTTAATTTTATCTAGGTTTGACGCACAATCACAAATGTACTATTCAGTTGATACAGTTTTAGAAAAGGAGGATACAATCCATTTCCTAACTGAATTTCTAAACTCTTTAACGCCTTCTGAAGTTTCAACACATACACTGATTTTAAAAATAAGGACATCTATTATTTGAATGAGAAATTTGAGCCCATCCACATTTTGCAATGGTATAAGACTACAAATAAAAAAATTGAGGAGTTCATTGCTCGAGTGCATAATCTTAACGGGTTGTGGTAATGGAAAAATAGTTTTAATACCAAAAATATCAATTATACCCTCAGATTTACCTTTTAAGTATAAGCGTATTCAATTTCCCGTTAATTAGCATTTGCAATGACTATAAATAAAGCACAGGGACAAACACTTAACGTTGCTGGAACTGACCTAAGCGTTCAATGATTTCCTCACAGTCAACTATACGTTGTCCTATCACGTGTGACATCCAAATTTAATTTGTATATTTTTGTCCCCGATCCAGAAAAAGTGAATAACATCGTTTAAAAATAATTTTTTTAAGTATTTGAATTATCAAAATACTGGCATAATTCATATATTTGTTCCCTCCATAATTATACCTACAAAATTGACATACAAGAACTCTAATTTTAGTGCTTCATACATTAAATATATTAAATAAAAAAATTTACAAGAAGCATCAATTTTTCTATTGACACAAGCGATATATTTTTTTTCAACATTATGAAGAATTCGCCATGGTGACGCTAAATTTATATTACTACATTACCACAGAGACATGACAAAAAGGGATCTAAAATAAAAATAATTATTTATTTTACATCCAGAAAATAAGTAGGATATTAATATCTGAGAAATCTTGCAATAGCGAAGCATTTCCGGGTCAGCTAGTGTACAATAAATTTATCGAAAAAATATATTAAATTAAATTTAAATATTATATATGCGTATGGTTATTA
Organism: Sipha maydis; assembly: GCA_034509805.1. Taxonomy (NCBI): domain Eukaryota; kingdom Metazoa; phylum Arthropoda; class Insecta; order Hemiptera; family Aphididae; genus Sipha; species Sipha maydis. The sequence goes on from JASXSY010000325.1 coordinate 3,671, forward strand.
AAATGATTTGGCTTGAAAACAGTTGTTGTGCGAGACAACGATAGCAACGAGTAAACATTGAACATCCTTATAAATAGCGTCGAGAGTTTTCGTTTTTCTCATATAACCTACCGGGTTTACCTTGAACGTTTACTTACGCTCCGTGATTTATTGATATTTTCATACTTCTCATCCGAACGTAACAAAATGGACACTATTTTTCTCGAATACTTCCTGAAACGGGTGTTCGGACTGGAAAAGCCGATGGAATGCCGCCGACACGTTTTCCGAGCCAAAGTCGGAGGAAACGAGAGGACGATCGAACCGGTAACAGGCCGGTGGTTCAGGAAGTGCACCGTGTGCAAGTGCAGACGCGTGTACTCGCGCATGGTGCGATGCTTCGGTACGTTCGAACGTGTGTCGGTCAGCTCACGACCGGGACACGTGTTTAGTGGGTAGCTCCGTACAGTTCACGCGTCAGCAGTGAAGTACCACTACGCCTAGACACAATTATTTATAACCGATCTTTTTCGTATAGAATGCCAATGGTACCTGCACGAGGGTTGTGCGGATTGGGCAGCGGAACGCGGAGAGCACCGGCTGCTCTGGACCGACCGCGATCGCGTCGTCGTCATTCGTTCCGTCGACGTTTCTACCAACACGGAACCGACGGCCATAGTCCTCGATTCCGTCGACGCTTCTACCAACACGCAACCGACGGCCACGGTCCTCGATTCTGTCGACGCTTCTACCAACACGGAACCGACGGACATAGTCCTCGATTCCGTCGATGCTTCTACCAACACGGAACCGACGGCCACAGTCCTCGGCATCGCGGTCACGCGGGGTACGGCTGCCGACGTGGACAATAGAGATCCGGCCGCAGCCATTGTTACAGGCCACGCGGTAGTCGACACGACGGCCGCGCAGTACTCGGCAATCGAAGAGGACGCGATCACCACCGCAAATGATGAAAATTTGGTCGTCGACATACTTCCTGTCGACGAAGCATTACCTCTCATATCGTTCACTACGGTTAACAACGACAACAAATCTTCAATTCGTGGTGTACCATTATTCAAATCTAATCATATTATTCAAGAAAAAGACGCGTCAACAAATAATAAGAACGCGAATTTAACTAATCATCGAGATGTACAGAGAAATGAAGAGATTTCACTAGTATTTAATGACGAAAGTTGTTTCGACAAGGACGATACACCTAAACGTCCGTATGGTGTTTCCAATGGTGACTGCAGTCAAATACAAAATATAGATGAAAAACGTGCTGAAGGTAAATTTCCAACCGATAATTCTAAAAATATAACTCGGTGATAATAAAGTTATTTATGTTTAGTTACAAAACTAGAAAAAAGTGAAGCAAATGTATCATGTTCTCGTGATGTAAAGACTATTGCAGAAGAAACTGCATTGACCGAACGTTGGAATAATTCACCCGATAAGATGAGAATCCGGTCCAACCCAAACCTAAACACTCATAAAAATATAAAAAAAAATAAGACTTTACCAATTTTAAAAAATGGTTCTCTACGTTCTCATTCTGGAGAATTGAAAAGTTGTATGGTTAAGAACTTTGGACGAATTATACTGTGTAACACGTGCGCATTCGACTCAGTTACATCAATATTAATGGTAGCATATTGTGATAGCATCAACTACAAAACTGCGGTTGATGGTACAGGAAACATTTTCTTAAAGTTCATTTCTGGAATAGTTAAAAATGGAATTTCGGCCAAAACGTATTCAACCCGAGCGGAAATACTGGTAACTATAATACGTACATGATAAAGTAATGGTACAAATTATAAATAAAATTGTAATTATAAAGTACCTACTTTACCTAAAGCGAATCCGATACAATCAACTGAAAATACGATAGTTATTTCATTTTCCAAAAAATTATTTTTAAATTGTTGTTGATTTTTGCAAAAAAATTAACTTCAAACGCTTTTTCAAAATTGTTGGGATACTAGAATTACTATAATTTCTATGATCAGAAGAATATTGTATGAGATATTTGATTTTATAACAATTACGAGTACATATAACACAATTGGAGTAAATCAATGTGATTATAATATGTGAAATTGTTTTATCAAAAAAGTTATAATTTTTTATATACTTAATATTGTTTACTATCAATTATATTATGACTTTAGAAATCACGTAGTAATAATATTGATCTGTGTTATTATTCATAATCTAATTGAACTTATTTTTTTGTTAACAGATGAAATATTTACAACCTAATGTAGAATATTTAGATTATGATACGATATTGGCATCATGTGAGACTACAGCGGGAAATGTTCTTAAAGCATTGTTAATACAATTACCGACAATAATGGATAATATCAAATGCTCAATTCCCACGTGTACGAAAATTATGCCTATGTCTTTGTCGTACTTAACAATACTTGTCATGAATGGAGATTTACATTTGCTGGAAGAAGATATTAAAGCAAGATTAATGATTGAAACTTCCAAGTGTCAAAACACAAATCGAATAGGAGTAAACTGCAATGGAATAAAAACAATTCAACCAGTAGTTTCAGCGATACATTTATTTATTGAATTACTCAATTGGGAAGGTATTTTACAATTGCTGTAACATTTTCATACCATATAGTTATTAATAAAGATATTAATTAATGTGATTTCAGAAAATGCAATAGATCAAAATATCGGTTCTGAAGTGGCCCAACAGGTTTTAATAAGTTTGGAAAATGTTCCTCCAATCATAAAAGTGAATAATGTTCTGTACCATATAAGAGGGATATGTTCACACTGGCATGAAGTAAGCGGACAAAGAAACGATGTAGGACATTACCGTGCCTACTGCAAAAGAAATGGTGGAAATAACTGGGAACTGTACGACGACCAACGAACTAAGTCCGTCCCAGTAAATTCCAAAACTAAAGTACCATGTGAATTATTGATATATTCAATATAAATAAACTGAATAACTCAAATGTATTCTATTTTCAATTTATAAGTACTAAATGATACTTATAACTGTTCAATTTCTTTAAATTTAATTTTACATAAACAATCTATAAATTATTATTTTCATTTAATGGATAAATGTATAAATTTTTTACTAACTGTCCATGGAATTCAGTTTTAAATTATCTAAGTTTATATAAAAATCGTCATAGCTACGAAAATATTATATAACACAGTTTCAAAACATTATACTTATTATTTACCGCATGGTTTTAAATACTATCTAACAATTATTAAATCCGTTAATTTTTTTGGAAATAAAAAAACTTTTATCGAAAAATATTTTTTATTTTTTATAATATCGTCAATGAAATAATTGTTATGAATACTTAAATTATTTTATAATAATTAAATTGTTTAAAAAAAAGGATAGGTACCTACACTTAATAATATTATGTTGTTATTGCGTTCTATAAATATAAATATCATATATACAGTTAACTATATCGCAATTTACAAATTTTAAGAAGTATGTAGAATCTTTTATTTGTGCATATGAATAGCAACTTCATAATTTAGATGAAAGTTGTGAATCACTGATCTTTCTTAAGAATCTAGGACAATTCACCGTGGCCATTTCGCCGGGAGTACATTTCTTCGTGGCCGTTTTACCTTGACGACATTTCGCCGAGAGGACATTTAGCCGTAACCATTAAATATTTTTGTCATATTAATAATTTAAAAAAATATAATATTAATAAATGGTTAAAAAATAATAATACATTTATAGTTTAATTCATCATATCAATAATAATAAAGGTAATAAATTATCATGGTAGTGAGATATGCTATGCCTTTTAAGTATGAAATGTATTATCTTTTGTCATATTGTTGTATTATTTTTTAAATGCGTCTATCTATTTTCGCAAATAATATCAATAACAATGTAACATATTCAGAGACGTTCTCAGTATCTTTCAATGGAGGGGGATGAAAAAAAATATTATATAATATGCCACTAGCAAAAAAAAAAATAAAAATAATAACTAATCAATATTGAAAACACATATCAAAAGTAGGTAAAACGTGTATTACCAATATGTAAAAAAATAAAGAACCTTGGGAGAGGATCTATCCTCCATATCCCCCCCGTGAGAACGCCCATGAACATATAACATTATACAGGGTAAACCTAAAGTTATTTGTGTTTACACACAATTTTTCGACTACGGCGAATTGTCACATTTAGCTTTAGTAACTCCCAAATTTTACCTAGTTCTTGTAATCTTAAGTAGGTATATTAAATTAAATGTTAATATATGGCCTAAGTTAGATAATACAAACTCGTGGCCCTATATAACTAATAAACCAATGTAATTATTAGATGCGAGAATTTTACCACAACTGTGGTTGAAACCATAGAATGTATAGGTATATTTAACCTAGACAGTAGTTGTGAAGCACACGCTGACGATAATAAAATGATCATACCAAAAAAGGTAATCACCTCTAAGGTATACATAGATTTTGTTTCCAAGCTGAATATTTCTACTTTTAAGCATATGTTACAATATCCAACAGCATTTCAAACAACTCGTTTATAATTGGAGAAAATAAAAGAATAAAGAATAATTAAAATTAAATAAACTAAAAATTCAAAATTTTAGATGATGAATTACACAAAGTATTAAAAGGAAAATTTGAGAAAGACGTGGCTACTAATCTAATTAATTATTTGTAGTTAACATTTCCCATAATAGCTGTCATCAGTGCAGGCTCAGGATTATTATTACTATATTATAAAATTAACATATTATTATATTATACATATACAGTCGAACTTGGTTAACTCGAAATTGAAAGGACTGGAGTAAAAGTAGTTCGAGTTATTCAAAATAAAAAAATTTTAAAAAAGTACAAAATATGTAGGTATATTAATTCCTATGTGTTTATTATAAATAAAATATGTAATTTAATTAAAATTATTTACTATGTATTTATATGTATGTTTATGTCATTTTAAATAGTTAGGTATGTTAAACAAAAATGATGTTAAAAAATGATTTAAAAAAGGTATATATTTTTGTTTGAGTTTTGCTGTTCGTGCGTCGTCGTGTAGTAAACTAGTTAGAGAAACAACTCATCGGTAACGATAACATTTATGACTAATGAGTAATAAACCTAACCTAACCCTAATAGAAAATGAGGGATATTGTATCAAAATTTTAAAATACATATTATGTATTAATAAAACTCAAAACTTCGAGTTAAACAAGATTTTTTTACATTGTTTAAATAGGAAATTCTTGGGACCGAAGTAAAAGTTCGAAGTATCGACGATTTCGAGTTAAACAAGTTCGAGATAAACAAGTTCGACTGTATACCAGTTAGGGGGTTAATGCAGACTAAGAATTTGTGAACTGGTCGCCTCTTGCCATCCGGCATAGAAGCGTCAGTAAAGAGTGAGCAGTGAGTGGGCAACAGTCTGTGCAAAACGTGTGTGTTTAAATACATATTATGTGTATTTAATTCTTAAATAGTGTTTAATAAATAAATCCGTAGTTCACAAATATCATCAAATATAACTGTTTTCCGACTGTGATTGAACGCGTAAAAAACATTTTCAACGAAGTTTACAATTCCCACAACTTATTATTTTACATTGATCAAAGGATCAGTAATTTGACAAAACTTTAGTATGATAGCAAATAAACATCTGAGTGATTTAGGTGTACAACATATAGAAGCTTTTGATAGCGTGTTTTCCCAATGAGACTCGTCATCCAATAAACCCAACGCTTTGCATGCACTTTGAAAAGTATCATAAATTACATTTTATACTGTGCAAAGACTTTGAATAGAAGTTAGAGCAAGGTTACTAAGGTTACCACTCACGTTTATTTTTATTAATTATAACTAATTCAATTTATTAATTAATTAACTAATCGGTCTAAATGTATGCCTAAAACCTTATCTCTGATGTCCTCTTTAATTTAAAAAAACTGCACGACTATCCAATAAGCAGTTTCAGTGTATATCCCTAACAAAAAAAAGCTACTTAATTTTATATAGTAGTATAGATATAGATATAGATATAGAGAAATTCTAATTTTTTTTATACGTAGGCCTGACAAAACTACGGATAATACAGTTAGTAAAAATAAAAAAAAATTATAAACATAAACATAACAAATATAAAAAATAAAAATAAAATATATAAGTAAAAATAATAAAAATAAATATAAATATAACAAGTATAAAAAACATAAATAAATATATATAAAACATTATACTATACTAGTTATACTCGTATATATTTTTTGTATAGGTATATGTAAGTATTATATTTTAACTTTTATGTAATCTGTTTTATTTATACTCCATATTTTGGTGTATTAGAATCTAATTGTTTCCCCACATTCCCAATTAATTTATATTCAGTCATAAGAATTTCAAGAGAAAAAAGTTCACTAAGCAATATGAAAAATGATTAATTTTTCAAAAACTGAATTAATTTACGTACAAGAATATTGTTATTTTAATTGATTTTTATTGTTCGGCTCATTAGCAAATTGGAGGTTGATGGACGTAGATTACTAAAAAAAAAATAAGTACATTTCGCGGTTCAAGAAATAATTTTTTGTTCTTCTAGTTTTAATTTAGAAGCTTTTTTATTAGTAGAACATCTTAAAAGTTTTATGCTGTCACTCATTTGGATTAACACGTTTATATGTACATAATAGTCAATCTGATCAGCGACTCGTAATCTGTAAATATTAGTACACAACAAAAATGGTCTTTGAATAAATTTGTACACAACAATAATAATAATTTTATCTTAAAATAAATGTGTATTTTTTTAATTATAACTATAGTAATTGATAGTCGATGGTTGACGATTGTCCGAACAATTATCTTGTAAGCCGAACTTTGAGAAAAAAATATTAATATTTTGCTAAAAATAAGAATCAAAAATATTTTTCCCTAGTACTACTGTGGTCTATAGGTGGTTCTTTCGGTTTATTTGTTTGTGTATGGTGTACGGTGTAGTTCGAACACCAAAATTGACCACGCACTACATTTATTTTTCTTCAGTTTTCCTATAGACACTCTAGTGTCCGCAGTTTCGCATATTATGGCTCCTGTTTTGCACACTGTAAATTTAGCTTTAACAGCTAATGACATGGCATTAGTCCTTAAGACTTAAGGTAAAAAAACAAAAGAGAAAATGAACTAAATATTGGCTACTGAAAATATCGTAATATTCGCATGTACATTTATGAAACGAATTACCGGTTTTATCCCGAAGACTGGCACAATTAATTAAGGATAGACGATGAAACCTACTTTGAATTACTTCAGTTAGTTACACCTCTAATATTAAAACAAGATACTAGCTGAATTACCCGCGGCTTTGCACACATCGAGTTGGAACACCGAATATGGACACACAATTTCGGTTTCCTTCATTTCGAACACCGAACACGAACAAAAATCAAACTCCTCAGTTTTTATTCAGTTTCCGTGTACGATGTTTTTTATCCGTTATATTGCCGACACACTCTCAGTAAGGGTAAACGTAAGAAAACATTTTGGGAGGGGTTTTTTAAAAATATAATTATCTTTGGATCGCTGTAAAATGTAAATTAATAGTTTATTATTATAATACATTACATTATTGAATAGACTTACCGAGCGATGCCATCCTATGTCGCACGACCGGCCAGTTCATTGTACACTATATTTGCTATCTATCATTTTATATAATTGTATAATACATTATATGGTATTCTATTATTTATATTTATAAGATAATTCGATATCTAAGTTTTTAGTTGTGTAATAGAATTTTATGATATTTTACGGGAAGTGCTTTGTTTTTTTAAACGATAATAAATAATTTGTAATTTAACAACAGTATAATATACTTCGTGGAAGGGGAGGTTAACCCCCCAAAACTCCCCTGCGTTCACCACTGACTATCAGTGTACACTGTACGAACTATACCGTACACCATACACGGACAAATGGAACCGGAGTGTGTGGCTTTATGCTTTACTATTGTTGTTATACAGCTATAACTTCTTTAATTTTGTATACGTCCCTTATGACTCTTTTTGATACAAGTAGTACTTCAAAAGTGTAATCTGGCAATGCATTGAGTTAGTTTTGTTTTCGGATGTTTCCTAACGATTTCGGTCTAAAATTATTTTTTTGTTTTATGTGAAGTTTTATCTTCTACTTTTTCTATTATAGGTCCACTGCCTGTATTCAAGTTTTTGTCTAATTCTTAATGTTGACTTATTTTTATTTTTGTTTATCTTTAGATTCTAGATCTAACTAGTTAATTATGACTACCTCTTATTCTTAAACAATTTTTTCATTATTTGTTGTTGTCTCTTAATTGTTCGTTCACTTCAAATTGAGTTGTCTCTGTAAATTATCGACTACACCTTTACTACAATTGTTTTACCTGAGTATTTTATTTAACGTTGTGTTCAGCTTGTCGTAGATTTTCGGTAAAGTAATTTAATTGTGTTTAAGGAAGCCCTTTTTTGGTAATTATTGGCTAAGACGTTATCACATTAATATCCTAAGTTCTTCAATGCTGTTAAAGACATTGAAATTTATAAGGGATGAATTGTTTGGTTTATATTTCTCTTTGCAGCTTATTTGCCTGAAACTTTTCATGTCTATATATTTATTGTTCCTACAGCTAATTTGACTTTGAGAATTTTTCAATGTTTCCGGGGTTATCATTAGGCTGCCTGTTTGTGGTTGCATGTATTTTCGAGTGGACATTTTATCTTGGATTGTATCCTGGGGAAGGGTTGTCAGAATAAGTAGAAAATATTGACCACTCAAATTAAGGGATTCGTTCTAAATCCTGTGAAATGTCGAGAAGGTATACCTATATACCTACTATAGTAGCATCCAGGTTTAGACGATCACTAAGTAAGTTATTAAGTCTAATTTTTACTTTATGTGATATTTAGTCCCCTTTTTTTTTTGGAAAGCTTTTTGAAAAGCTTGGATACTGAAAATTCAAAAGCGAAAACATATTGATAATATTTAAACAAATAATGTATTGTGGTATTCGATTTAACTTTTTTTTTCAGTTTGTTGATATTTACATTCTATATATTATGTACAATAAGTACAATAGTTGTGGATAACTTAAGGGTAGACCCGTTGTCGAGTCACGATAACATTGATTTAATAACATAAATTATATACAATTTTTCTTACATTCTAAGTAGATCTGGCGCCAGTTGCGTTTGAGACATCTTATCAGGCGGGTACACAAAAAATATTTTGAGGGCATTTAGATTTTACATTTTCATACTTATATAATCTATAAAACACATTTAATAGTTTTCCTGCATTTCGAAGGGGGGGGGGGGTTGAATCCCTAAAACCCACCTTGTGTATGTGCCTGGGTTTTATGGAGTTATCTGGGAATGTCTTTGAGGTTTGTTATGATATAATACAGTTGGTGCTTTCTTTGATGAGGTATGAAACCTTTTGTAGAAGATGATAACTGTATCTTAGATGTTTTTGATTTGAAGATCGTCGTAGAGAAATTTGTCCGATACATACCATGGGACTTTTGAGGTTAATTTAATTAATTTATGGTTTTATTAATGTATGATTAATTTGTATTGATTTCGTTAAATTTGTTGTTTAGTCTGTTACAGGCTTATTCTTGTACATATAGTGAAAAAACTTTCAAACGAGTGTGGCTTTAACATATGTTGATCACCGTAGAAAAATATTTTTCGTCCATTATAATACATTTTTATTATATTAAATATATTCGACACGGCAAAAAGTCGTATCACTTCGAGTTGATAATATGAGAGACAGTATAAAGATATATATATATTTTTTTTCGTCTAATGTGTAGATAATACCAAGTAGACGTGTATAATAAGTTGTGTGAATTGTAAACTTCGTTGAAAATGCTTTTTTGTCACGCCTGCACCGAAAGTTTGGTTTTCGACCACGGTTAAAGCGTTGGAAAGCAACCTTTTTCCGTTCAGCGGGCGGAAAAGAGGAAATCCCCAAAGTGCCGGGCGGAAAAGAAGAAATCCCCAAAAGTGCAGGCCGCCGGGCGCATATCTCCTGCACAACTAGAAACTAAAATGTATACCTACCACGGTTCTTACAAAACATAAACTTTTGGTTACATCTTAAATGTATAGTATAACCTCCTTGCATGACAATTGTTTTTGTAGAATAGTCTATAATTGTTGCATAGATCCCTGCATAACCTTTGCCATGAACGCAGGGGCGTGACAAAAAATAGTACGTGTGGCTCGCGCGGGAAGGCCATTTCAGTCTTGGGCGAAATGCGGCACACAACGCTCGCGACTGAAATGGCTCACTTCCCGCCCTTGCCACACAGTCGGTAAACAGTTATATTTGATGATATTTGTGAACTACGGAAGACTATATAATGGTAAATTTGTACAGGAAAATTATATCGGCTCTAAGTCTGCCGAAGCTGTTTGTGTTCAGGACGTTTAAAATCAAAACGTTAGATCAAGGATACAGCCTCAAAACCACTTAACATTTGATTATACATCAGTGCTATAGCGAAGAATCAAAAATAATAAACAGTATATAGATAGCGAAGAACATGTGAAAAGGTCCAGATACACAGATGGATATTAGTCATGTTTTTATTCGAAACTATTTCGTATCGCGTACCATGTATACGCCTACTGCCTTGGGATCGAGATAATTTCATTGCATGTCAAAAGTGCACGTCAAAACAGCACGCTGTCGTTTAAATATTTTCTCATTTCCTGACGACTGACGGAAAACAAAATAACATTATTGCGCGTGTTATTATGATAATATTATGTGATTTTTATTTTTTTTTTCCGGCCAACCAGAGGAAGTTTGTTTTACGGTGATTCGCTATCTGCGCGTTTTGTTTTGTTGCAAAACGGATAAGGTCCATTTTGGCGTAAAAAAGTAGTCAGTCCATTATGTCTAAGTACTCTAAAAGTAATTACAATGCACGCACAATTACCCAAACGGTATACATACTGCACTAACACACATATACGAATAAAGAAACTCTTGGGTTTCCTTGCGAGAAACCTCTATGCCGGAGTAGATATTTTACGGAATCGTTTCGCATTATTAGATCGACAGTTGATATACTCGTATTTTATTGAAGTAGGAATTTTTTTTTCCACTCTCTAGTAGCCTCAATAAAATTATATGTTTTAACACTGCGAGTACCTGTATTAGAAAAATAACGGTTACAGTAATAATAAAATTAATAACGTAGGCGTTCAACGTTCGGTATTGGTGATTATGCGTCATTTACCCCCCTCTGGCTTCTCCGAGCCTATTTCATTGTTACCTACTTGTACCACACGGGCATCTATGATAATATTATCTATGTCGTACGCAGTGAAATACATTTGCCTAGAATATTATTCGGTTTTTAATATCTTAAGTTTTGTTGTAACACTTTATAATATTAATTAACTTGATATCTATTTTTTTGTTATCGTCAAAAATATTTTTTAATTTTTCCGCAATTCAACATAATTTTATTATTTGGTGTTAACAATAGGTGCTGTATTATTTATCTTTCTAGAACTTCTTAGATAAACGCATTTGTACAAATCAATAACACTTATTTTATATTTAATGTGTTTACAAAAAAAAAAAAATAATTAAGATTTTTATATTTTTTCCATGTTATACTCCAAAGCAAAAAAATATTTTCTGACATTTTTACTGGGTAAAAAATGAAAGTCGAATGTTGAACCAATATAATTTAGTGATTTGTTATTTAAAATATATTATAGGTAAGTATCTTAAATTATTATTTTAAACTCGTAAATATTAGAGTGTTCATTCTTACCACAGAATAGATATTATTCGGTTATGTGGTTATTTTATAGTTTATTTCTAAAATCGATTAACCACAAAAATAAAAATTGGCTTAGTTAGAGAAAAAGATAAAATGATAAGGTAAGAAAAGATGAAATATGTTAAACTATTCTATATATTACGAAATAATGAAAACATGAAAGTTTCCGTTTTACCTCAGACAATATAAAATAAACATTTTATAAAGTAAACACATATAATTTATTATTGTCTTGTTTAACTTGAAATTATGAAGTAATACATCCAGAGCGTTTTTTTAGAGTGGTATCCCCAGTAATTTTAATCCACAATTCATATATACTTAATGTATAAACACAAACTAACTTTTGTTACAATGAACATGCAAGACTAACTATAGTAATAATAGTATACTGTTTAATAGTAATAATAATAATAATCTTTATTACGGAAATAAAATTCCAATTTACATGATATTTGAAAGTAAAAAAAGAACCGGATGGGCCTCGCTCTGCTGTACAGTTGGGGGTGGAATGCACCTCGTTTATAGGATAGGTCATTATTACAATGGATTTGTTAAATTTGAATGCAATGATAGATATCATTGTATACGAATAACAATTCTGAACGGAGTTCATATGTTTGTCTAGGATATAATACATTGTTATTTATAAACATTGTAAAAAGTATATTTTATTTTGAAACGAAAAATATATTTTTCAATTAGGATGGGTTGGCAGTTGCATACAGCGATATAGTTTGTCAGTCTAGAACATTCTACATTATATTATATTTTACATGTAATTTTATGTCAATATTCGATGTTCAAACGCTTATAAAAAAAATTGTGCCTATAGATTTTAATAATTTTTGAATGACACTAAGAACTACTTCTGTAGAATCTTCTATTAAATTTTCAAGTATTTTGTAGTAGCCAAATTTTTTTTATCACCGATAATAAAAATAAATTGTAAAAAAATCGAGTATTTTAAATTCCTATAAATGGCTTAAAAATCAATATAATATTTTAAAAAAAATATGACATAAAGGAAATACCAATCTTAACAGCTGGTAGAAATTTCAAAAGTCTGCGACTTAAACTTTTTGAATAATAACAAATATTTAAAATCGTTTGAGAATAAATCGCTATTTTATGCAATTTCTTAAATATTTAAATTTCAAACAGTCATAAAATTTTTTCCTCAAATTCCGGTACAAATTTTTTTAAAGATTTTTGAAGAGTAACTTATAGATAACCTAGTGTTAAAATGTTGAACATTAAGTATGAACAGAAAACATTTTATGAATTTTTATCTACAAAATAACTTGCAAATTATCGTGATTTTTACATATTTCGTATAAATTGGAACTTTGAGCACTTATAAAAAAAAAATGTGACTTACGATTTTAGATTTTTTTTTATCAGTTAAGGAACCACTTATAAGAAACCTTGTATTAAATTTTCAGGATTTTCTGGGCAGCCAAAAAAATTTTATCGTTATTTAAAAAAAAAATACTTAAAAAAATTGAAAATTTCAATCGTCTATAAATAGCTTAATAAAAGTCAAAATACTTTGAAAATTTAATGGTGTATAGAGAATGCTAATCTTAACATTTGGTGAAAATTTCAAGTATTTACATCGATTAGTTTTTGAGTTATAGCAAAATAAAAAATTTGATTATGTCGAAAACTGGTTTTGCGTAAAAACTCCCGTTTTTCCCAAATTTTTTTATGGTTTTTCCCGTCGCATTTAAAAAATATTGAACATTTTTTACTTTTGACCCCCCAAAGTACCAAATAGATTCACTTTCCTTTCAGAAAAGTTGCTGCATAAGGCAATCGAAGCTTTTTTACTGCCCCAAATCGTGTCGACAGACACAAAAAAAAAAAAAAAAAAAAAAAAAAAAACACACATCATTGTAAAATCAATACATTCTTCACTCCGTTCAGAATCTAAAAAGTTATAACAATTAAATATAAATATGGTAAGTATATACAATAAACTGCATACAAAAAATATATATATGTATAAAAATCTATAAATTAATATAATACAGAATTTATTATGTATACATTAAAATAATTTACTTAGATATGAAATATAAACAAAATATTTTATTATTTCCACTGTGATAGTTATATATGACCAGTTTTTTATTTTCAACACTACAGTTTGTTGAATATCTGATAATGCTTTAACATTTAGTAAAAATAAAAAACTTTAATAACTTTTGAAAAATATTGATTGAAGAAACTGTTAACAAACAATTTATAATTGTTGATGACAATACTTAAATGGTCCACAGTGAAAAAACAAATATGAAATGAACACATATATAATATACAAATAAATAATCATATTTTATTTAAAGATATTTACGATTGTAGCCAAAAATGTATTATCTACTCGTAATTATATTGATGTAATAAATTTAATCTAATATATTTATTAAATACAAACATTACTTTTTTACCAAGCAGTGCTGTAACCGTAGGCAGCTGCCGAGTGTTGAATGTCGGTAACTACACGAATATAATGTAAAAAATAAATTATTTGATTAGACATTTTATCTCCGCACAGCCATTGGCTTTGAGGTGACCAACTCTCTCAGCTGTTGCGATGTTTATGTGATATATACAATTTTTGTAGTTGGAAATGTATTCAATAATAGTAATAATACATTTATGTTGATGTATTACAGCACCACCATCGGTGATCCCACTGATTTCATAATTATTGACAAAATAATTGAATTTATAAAGAATTATTATAACCCATTTCTAAATTAATTTATAAATTAAATTAAAAGTATTTTCGTTGTTAAATTATCAATTAATGTTTGATAACTGATGGCTGATAAAAGAGTGATAGTACACCAAATAATAAGTATATTATTTTATAATGTGTTTACGGTTAATATCGATTATTTAGAACAATAAGTACTTAGCCAAGAATAAAAAACCCGAAATACTCGACCGTATTTTCGCGGATTTGAAGTCTTTTTGTATTTTGTGTATACGCAAGTGTTAAAAATTACAAGTACCTATACACATTCAAACGCATATAGTTTAAAAGTCTTTTGAGCATCTCTACTGTTTGTTTTCTTAGTCAAATATTATGTATTTAATGTTTTGAGCAGTGCGTTTGTAATACGCTGTTATAAAGGCATTATTTACCTTTTTATATAAATAAAAATTAATTGCCCCATGTATATGAGAACATCACTTGAAAACGATTTGGCTGATTTGGGTGAATTTTTTCGTTGTTTGCGTTATTATTTTGCTAAGGTTTGTATAAAAGAAAATATTTAGAAAGTCTGCCGGATAAGTCGCAATTTATTACACTTGTATTATTCACTTGATAACTATATTAAAAACGTGTTCGATGGCTTATGTCCGCTGAACTCTGTAAGTACTTAACTGGTTTTGATGACATTTGACACATAGAGGGATTGTACCTTGGAGAAGGACATTATCACAAAAATAGGAAAGGGAAGCATCAATGCATCTAATAAACATAGGTGCACATTCAGTCTAAACTTGGGAGAGATAAAATAATTTACCTCAAGGTTATTCGTGGGAAACGAAGCCTATAATAACCGAAAACAACAGAAGGAAAAACGACACTCACCACGATACATTTGGAAGACCATTTCTGTATGTTGAGGTACCCAGGTATACCTGGGTACCTCAACATACAGAAATTATAATAATAACGAAATTATTTGTTGTAATCTAACAAGAGATAAATGTCCATTCACTGTTTGGACTTGAAAAATCCATGCTTCTCCCATTGGCATCTGTATCTTTTTTGCTCATGTGTAGATAAACCATTGCCTTAACGAAGATAGGTTAACTAAAATATTGTGCACCAATTAGTACTTAGTAAAATTAAAATTATATTTTTTTGTATATAAAAATAATAAAAACAATTATTGAAAATGAAAATAATTAAAAAAGACGTGCATATCATTGTATTGTATTATAATTAATACTGCATACGTGTAAAATGAACAAATATATTAGAATATTATGTACTAGCTGCTCGCCACCGCCAACATGCATTAAAATAATAAATATTGATTTTAAATTATTATTACTTATTACTATTATTATGATTGTTATTAATATTATATTATGTCTCTGCTGACTCCCAATATACAATGTAATGTGTTCCAAATACCAATAACTGCATATATATAAATACATGTGTACATGTACGTGTGTGTGTGTGTGTGTGTGCGTAACATGTCTGTACATGCTGCCGAATAATTATAATTCGTTTTCGAACATGGCTATTCAATGTAGTGCGTTGACTTACTCTGCAGCCGAAATAATGTTATATATTATGCCGTTATCACATTACACAATCGTCGGCAGCCAAAAATGATAATTAAAATACACGTATAGGTGTTTACAATGACTACAGATCGGTTTGAATTTGTACTGCTCTACAGAGTATTCACTTTGAATTCCACGGACATAGAACGAAACGACATGTATATTATAATAATATAAAGAGAAAAAATGTATATTTTAAATCATAATATTTCGGGAAAAGATAAGACAAATGATGATTAATGTTAATTAGCCCACACAAACGTTTAGATTTGCGTGAAATCTACATGTACATGTTCTGTTTGGACTTGTGAAAAAATGACAATAGTGTCAAGGTAAAATCAACGAACTTTACATACATATATATAAATGATCATTGATGTAATATACATAAAATATAATTATAACAATTGATAAAACGAATAAAGCCGTTTTTGTAGAACTTTTAATTTGTATATTCTCGTTGTTCAATTAATGGACGAAATTTATAAAATGCAAACGTTCACTGCTTAGAAAATCAAATTAATTTTGTTAAAATACAAATAAATGTAGGTATATTATAAATTCTAATGGGATGCATAGAAATTACTGACAGAGTAATTTACTAGTTATAGCAATATAAATTATATATAATTAGTAGTAATATATTAGGCATATACTATAGTATGTTTAATATAATATATATATTATACATTATATTTTAATTTTTGTTCTTGTTTTTCGTCGAAAGAGAGGCGAGCAGGCGCGGACTGGCTGGGGTGCTGGGATGCTACAGCATCACTTGCCATAAAATATATTTGCCCCTATCACTTATCAGTATAAATATGCCTTAATTACTCCATCTAAAATGAATGTGAATTTTGAAGACGAATACCTACCTATTACAGTTCTCTGATAAAATTGTAGATGGATCTATTATTTATATAATAACTATAACAACCATAAAGAATACATTTAAAGTAAGTAACTAGTAAGGAAATAAGTTAATCAGTTTGAGTTGTTTTTTTATATACCTATATTAAATTTACTTTATTAAATTATTATCAACACATTCTTCATAAGCGGCACTTGGCTCGATAAATTATATATTTATTAATATTATAGTTATTGTACTGGAAGTGAGAGTGAGCATACAAATGTATTACTGAGATTAATGTGAGTATTGCTTTTAGATAGCTGGTACCTATATATTTGTATTTTTATTTAGTCATATATCTACTACCTTCATACATCGCAATGGCTAAAATCAAATTTATAGTATTTCTAAGGTAATCAAATATAATACTTGAATGTTTAATAACAGACTATCAATTTATTTTTATTTATTTTTACCATACAACGGTCGAACATTTTAATCTAATATTATACAATTTTGTTTGAATGTTTGTAGTAATTTGTTAAGTTCCTATTTACGTTTTTAACGTATTTTCAATATTTTATCAAAACAAAAGAATATATTTTATAAATAACCTATATGTTTTTAATTTGCCCTAAAAATTTTTGTTTTTTGCCCTTAAAATTATTTAGCATCCCGTGCCCTTTTTTACCAGTCCGCGCCTGGTAGCGAGTATTTCCATTTCGGCTAACAAAATCATATTATAATACATCCATTTAAGTATCACTTATACGTGATTGACTTATTGACAAGGGATACAGAGGTCCAAAACGGGGGGGGGGGGCAATTTGTATATTATAGGCTAAAAAAAATCATTATCATAATAATACTGTACGTATATGCTATTTTTCTTTATTAAGAACTTATTTTTATGAAACTTTATAAAAAGATTTACATACAATTTAAAAAAAAAAACAAATACCTATACCAAAAAATTACTATATTTTTAAAATATTAAATTAAATACTAATTAATACTAAAATGATTAAAATATTTTAAAGTACAAAATCCTTTTTCCTTTTAAGGTGTCAAAACTTTGAATGTGGACGGTATTAATGTTTCGTCAATATCATTCTGATCGTTTACTAAATTATTACTTTTTTTATAATAAGATAATATTGAAGAACTCGCTTTTCTTTTTTTACCCATTATTAATTTCTGGAAAAAAAAATATAAATTTGTACAACAGTGATTGTGATTGAAGATTGAACGATTATTTTGATCTATTGATACGTCTTATGAACGATAACGATAACTGATTTAAATAATAAACTAAAATACAATTTAATATTACGAAAGAAAACATATTTTCGAATTATTTTATAGTTTAATAGAGTAGATTTTAAAAGGTATAATAATATTCCAAAGAAAAAACCAACTCCGATTATTAAAATAAAATTACTATAATATTTACCTTCAGTAGTAATATTTTTCTTTATTACAAACGGTCCAGTATAGTGGTCTTATCGAATAAAGGTCGATTCGCACTATACGGAACGTCAACGTCACGTCACCGATCGGCAACGTCACGTCAAAAATAGAATACATTCGCATTATCGGTAACGTCACGGAAAAGCCATCAGTCCATCCAGTCCAGAATTCTGTTAGGTTAAACTAGGTCTAGTACATTCTGTGTTTTAAATTCATTTTTTTTTTTTTTTATTAAATATTCGTATTTGTATCATGCCGAAGTTCACTAAAAAACAATTAGCAATGATTGCCTTAATTTTGGACGACGAAGAAAAAAAATTTAATCCTACTAAGAAAACGTGGGTACGAAAAATGTTTACTGCGAGGAAATTCGTAGGAGAATTTCACACATTATTTAAAGAATTAGAAGATGAAGAAATTTCTTTCTATAAATATTTTAGGATGTCACAAAGTCAATTTTATGAACTTTTAACTAAAATTCAAACTAAAATTCAAAAACAAAACACTACATTCCGAGAAGCTATTAGTCCCAAGGAAAAACTAATGGTCTGCTTAAGGTAAGAAATAAAAAAATTAGTATTTTATATTTTGTATTTTTTGTATTTAAACAAAATAGTTAATATTATTATTAACAAACTTATTACTTTAACTGTGTTAAAAGTTAATTTGGCTGAAAATTTTCAAAATAAGATTGTGCAGATGACCTTCCGGAACTAACAGGTGAAGGTGTTTGAGTGTGACTAAACATAAATGAATCATTTGGAGTAGATGAGTTTGACGCACGTGAAATTTCATAAATTTGTTGTTGTGGATGGACTGCTTGTTGGATGTTTTGAGTTTGAATAAATGGTATTGGGTGTATATTTGACCTGTTGTCTGGAGCTGGAAAATTCATTGATGTTGGCACTTGGTAATTTGTATTCTTACTTTGTAAATGTGCCCACTCTAGTTCGGATACAACATTGAAAAGTTTTGACTTTGCCATATGCTGGTACTCGGGTGAAAAAGTTTTTACAGTAGCGGCTAGACTATTGAAAAATATGTCTATTGGATGATCATTAGCAGTGGCTTTTGTTTCTTGCTCATCACTTTCTACTAAATATTTCATTAGTACAGATGAAGCTGTCTCTGTTTTTTCAAATTTTCTTTTGTTTAGCAAATACCTAGATGAACTTTTTTTTGGAGATGCTGTAGATTTCTGATTTATGTTGTTATTAGAATTTTGTTCTGAAGTATCCCCAGTAATAACAACGCTCTCCATACCTTCGTGTTCATCATTCGATCCGTCACTCAAGCTATCAGGTTCTGCTATGTTGGTTTGTGTTTCTCTTTCTTTAAAAAATGGAATTACAAATGACATTGAATCTTCATACTTCCACTTCTTTTTAAGTTCAGCGGCTTGTCCACTTTTTGTAATATTTTTTCTCATTGCTTTTCTCAGCTGGTCACGTAATGAGATCCATCTATTCTTGCACGCTGGGCCTATTAAAAATATAAAATTTGGTTATAACAAAAAGTGTTTTAAAGTTTCAATCCTTAGCTATAGAATCTAAAAAATGTATACATTTTTAAAAAAAAATCGTGCCTATGTATCTCTATTTTTTTTAAACTGTGATTATAAAATTTTACGAAGCACCTTGTATTTAATTTTCAAAGACTTTTGGCAAACAAAAAATTTGTTATTGACAATATTATAGAAAAAAAAGGTTGGTAAGTGGATGTAAGTTGACCTCCTGAAGCACCAACTAGATTCACTTTCCTATCATAAGAGATACTGTTGAAGAAAATCTAAGCATTTTTACTGTCCTAAAACGTGATGACAGACACAAAAATAAAAAAATTTAAAATTTAAAATTTAAAATTTAAAAATAAAAAAAACACACATCATTGTGAAATCAATACATTCATTTATATAACATTCGTTTCACTCAGAATCTAAAATTTGTATTTAAAATGTATATATAAATAGCTCAAAACGTGTCGAAATATTTTGAATATTTAATTATGAATAGAAAATCGTAATATAAACATTTGGTAAAAACTGCAGGTAGGTATCTACGGTTATTCGTCTTTGAATTATAACAAAATAATAAAAACGATTCAAGATAAATCGCTCTGCTCAGAATCTAATATTTTGGTTATTCGTATACGGTTTAATACTTTTAACGCATGTTTGGTAATTACTTGAATAAATATAACTTATAAATTAAAACATTTTTGTTAATTTAAATTTAAATTTATTATATTGTCCGAACAGTTTAACAGTTATGTAAAATTAATTATTTAGGTTTTTAGCGACTGGTGATTCGTTTCAAACTATATCATTCAGTTATCGGCTGGGGCATTCGACTGTTCATTACATTGTTAAAGAAGTATGCAAAGCTATAGTAGACGAATTGTTAGCTGAAGTGATGCCGCAACCAAAGGAAAAAGATTGGGAAAAAATTGCTGATGACTTCTGGAAAATGTGGAACTTTCCTAATTGCTTAGGAGCATTAGATGGGAAACACGTGGAAATTTTTGCTCCTCCGAACAGTGGTTCCCAATATTTCAATTATAAGAAAACTTTTTCTATTACTTTGTTAGCTTTGGTTGACGCAAATTATAAATTCATTGCTGTAGATGTAGGATCCTACGGTAAGAATAGTGATGGTGGAATATTTGCCAATTCAAATTTAGGAAAAGCGTTGGAACAAAATAAACTACATGTTCCAAAAGATAAAAATCTTCCCGGAACTCAATGTCCAGTGCCATATGTCATTGTGGCGGATGCGGCATTTCCCCTAAAAACCTATCTATTAAGACCTTATCCTGGTTCTGTAATTAATGGTGATATACAGAAACAAGTATTCAATTATAGATTGTCAAGAGCTAGGCGCGTATCCGAAAACGCATTCGGAAACTTGGTGCAAAAATTTCGAATCTTTTTTAGAAGTATAAAATCTTTACCCGAAAATGTTGACAATATTATATTAACTACTTGTATTTTGCATAATTATATCAAAGATAATATTTTAATTACCCAACATTTAGACCCACCAGAATGTGAACCTAATTGGGGACGTATACATAGACAAGGTGGAAATGCCCTCACTACTGCTTTTAATGTGCGTGAAACCTATAAAACTTTTTTTAACTCTGAAAATGGATCATTACCATGGCAGAGAGATAAGTTTATGTAAAATTAAAAAATAAAAGTTGTAAAAGTAATATTAAGTACCTAATAATAAGTAATATTAGTTAAATTAAGTTTATATCTAGGTACCTGATGTTTTCAATTCACTACCAATTTTTCTCCAGATATTATCTTTGTGAATGTTGTCGCTATATTTTTTATGCGTCATATCATACAGTTCTTGATATTGGCGTACTTCCTCAATCAACATCTCATCGTTCATGACTATTTAATGTTTAAACTATTAATATGTTATTTAATTAATCGAATGATTAATGTTATTTCATTTTCTACTGTAAATTGGAGAATTAAATAAATACTGTTTACTTACTTTATATGTCTATATTTTTGTATTTAAATATTCAAAAATTATAATTTTTAGTTAACGAGCTTACACATTCAAAATATAGTTTATTTAAATTGTTGACGGAAACGTTCCGTGTTGACATTCATACTATCCGTAAGGACAAGAACGGACCGGTTACGTCACGTCAAAATATAGTTTTCAATAAACGTTGCCGTTCCGTGACCTTGACGTTACGTAATGTTGCCGGTGTATGTGAACATTGCGGTATAAATACATAGCAAGATATTTTGACGTGACGTTGCCGATCGGTGACGTGACGTTGACGTTCCGTATAGTGCGAATCGACCTTAAGTCGTTGAAGTCACCGTGCTCGAGAACAAATGCGCGATAACTTTACCTGAAAATGAACTACGCATTCGATGTTTGCGTGAGACTCACGTGACGTTAAAAGGGTTATAATACACAATACGTTTAATAAATCTAAAATAATTTTAACAACCTATACAATTTAAATAGAAAAAGTGTTTCTGCAAGATTTTGGGATTATTGATTACGTTTTAGTTGAATAAATATTCGTTGCATCCTTTTTTCTTTGGATCGGATCTTCAAACAAAAACTAACAGACATTAATAAGATCTTTTGTAACTCACATTTTAACAGTCTGATTAATATATTAAGTATCCTACATCAAACCATCACCGTTTTATTGAAATTATGGTTAAAATTTGACGACTGCATTTTTATCCAACTAAGTCCAAATGGGAGGAAATAAAATTGATTTAAATTTAAGAATAATAAATAACTAAACATAAAAATATAAAAATCGTTAGGAAAAAATGTGGATTATTGAAACGGATATAAGGTATGCATATATTTAGTAATTTTTATAATATAAATTACAGATATTATATTGTCATTTATATTAGTTATAGACCTATTTTTCTATGTTAAATAGGAAGAGAAACGTTGTCGTCTAGTTTTGAATTCTAAACGGACAGATATACCTCATAAATTATGAGATTCATATTTATGGTACAAGATCATTTGTGAAATCTCGCTCAAGCAGTGATTTTAAACTCATTCGAATTATTCAATTCTACCATCGATTTGCCCAATAAAACCATGACGATAACGAAAAATCAAAAGTACTTACTCTAATCTTTAATCATGTGGCTAACAAATTTTATTAGTTGTATTAATTTCGTACGCTAAACGTTTATCGTATAACTCTCACTGCAGTAGAAAATAGTAGCTAAAATTATCCATATATTTTAGTTTTTGAATTATCCGTGTTTCAAAACTGTTATTCCAATAATATTTTACAATTTATTTTTATGCGAGGGTTTGTGATTATTGTAATTTATCTGTGACGACAGTAACTGCTTTATAATCACCAATATCCTCATCTCCAAATATTGCTAATGACGACAATTATACTAACCGATATGTACGTTGGCCTACTTATACGTGCAAGCTATGTATTTGTTAACCAACTTTAACTTGCAATTTTTCTTTATGGCTTCATTTTTTAGGTTAATTTCAGCTTAAATTATTACAATATACAACTCAAAAATGATTAATGATGGTGCAAGGTTTGATAAGTTATGTTGTTAGTGTCTGATGTCTATACTTGTATTTAAGGTGATGATTTTAGAAACTATTTTCTTTTACTGGTTTCGTTTATTTATGATCTCAATTATTTTAGAAACATTTTCTTTAACATTATTAATTATTTTTGGAGGCCTTTCATATAGATATGTATCAGTAAAACACTCGCACACATGGGTATGTTATAATTATTTACAGCTTCGACACACGAAATTGATAGTTCTTAAATTAAGTATGATATGTATCATTGATTTTAACTATATTATTATTATTTCATAATATTTTATTAAAATCAACGTTCATACGTTGCAGCGTGCTAAGATCGTGTTCACAGTGATGACTGCTATTTACACGTGAGCGGTCTCATGTTACAATGAAATCACATCACCAAATAAGTTTACCGAATGGATGAATTATTACCCATTCAAAAATGTCAATTTATGCAGTTGTACTTGTAATGTTATAATGTTTAGAATTCCTATCACTGACCGGTCCACATAATTTGAATTTGATTATTTCTACGCACTGTATTTACGTATAAATATAAGCTAATGGTGTAGAAATTATTAAATACTTAATACCTACCAAGTATGTAATACGTAAAACGCATCACGGTTATACAATTTGCGAACAACGGTGGAACTACAGTTATAAATAATGTAGTATATGATGTTTAACGATATTAGAACGTTTGAAAAAAAATGGATCATACCAGGTGCAGCAATAATTACGGTGTTTTGAATTGCACAACATTTTTGTAGCACGGCGTACAAAAACGGCTGCTTTCAAGCAACTAGTTTTTCAGTTAGGCACATTTATTTTACCTTATTTTTTGTTTTTTTTTTAGTAATTTTATAAATACTTGTACAGTCGTAACTTAATTATTTGAACTTCCATAATTCGATAAACTCCATAAATCGAACTAAACACTTAGTTCCTTGCAAAACCTTTATAATTAGAAGAAAATACATGTATTTCGGTCTCCCTCGATAATTCAAAATATTTGTTAGTGACAGACACTCTACAATTCGATTTTTTTTTGCCAGCACCTCTATAATTCAAACTCCTTTATTATTTATAAGCTCGTACCTTAATGATGCCCTCGTAATCAAACTAATAACGACAGACTTAAAATATTATTGTAGTTTATTACTATCTTACCTATTTGTCTGGACTTAAATCGTATAATTTTACCAAAATAAACCTTTACAATTAATAATTATTGAAATTGAATAACACGTAGTTAGTCTGAATATGGGTCCCATAAAGTACAAGTGTTTGTTCTTTAACACTTATATAACATATAAAAATATACATAATAAACAAATGTTAAAATAGATAAATTAATGTATGTATAATAAAATAAATAATAAATATGCGCATACAATTTGTGTATGTGAGCTAACTAAAATATGCAGTTTAAATGTTACTTATATTTAAAAAATGTTAATTAAATAATTAATAAAAATAATGAAAAAATCAGACCTCACTGTTTCCTTATAAATTAATTTGTTGTACTAAGTTTCTTCACATATTCCCATAGATTCGATGATTTAAGGCAAGCGTTTATTTCGTCGACCCCGGTGGTTTTTGGAATTACTGGCAATGTTTGACGAAAATCATCAGATAGTAAAATCATTGCGCCTCCAAAACATTTCACGTCATTGCGTAGATCTTTTAATGTTCGGTTAAGTGCTTCCAATGCACGTTTATGCACCAATATGCATTCGTCCCAGATTATGATTTCCGATGCTGATAAAACTTTGGCCATTGTGAAGTGTTTTGAAGTATTACATATTGGTTCTTCAATAGTTTTTAACGGTAATTTTAATGCTGAATGAGCCGTACGGTATCCTTCTAACAATGTGACTGTTATTCCAGAAGAAGCAACTGCAACCGCAATGTTGGATATCGCACGAACAGTGGCTAAAACTGAAATGAGGAATATCTTACCAGTTTCACCAGAGGCATCCAGGAAATATAAATCACCATTTCCATCATCAACTGCCTTCATTAATGTATATTAACTTCTTTTTGTTGGGTATTCAACAGGGGTACATTCGTTTGAACTACTAAATCTAATTCCTGATGATTATATTCACGTTCCCGTTCCAATTTTCGATTAAATGCGTCATTCATTTCACGATTTGTCGCTGGCATTCTTAATCTAACAAATAAACTACCGCACATAAGATAACACATACTTTTGATCAAGAGCAAAGTCCGATTATGTATTTATGCATAAATAACCTAACCTCATTTATCTCAAGATCGGGATTTTTTTTTCCTGACACGAATTTGATGTAAAATGTCTTCTGATGTATTATCCTTGTATTTGAGCCACAGATTAGATGGGTTTTATGGAAAACATGTCGAAATGATCATAGTAAATAATGTGCGTATTTGACTTGGAGATACAGATATAATTGCTTCAACGATTGTCGTAATCTAATGAGTATCGTTTTCTAGTAAATAGAGTTCTTTACAGGCAGCACGATATGTTAAAAATATTGTACCTATAACAGACCATAGTGACTCAAATGAAGTTGACCCACGCATATTTATCTGCAAAAACCGCAAATAGAAGCATTCATCATTCTTCGGACGAACTGTATACATACGACCAAGAACATCAGTAGAATGTACATTCAGATAACCAGGAACCGCATCGTCTTGCTTCCGTCGTTGAAAATTCTTCGATGAACCATTCCACGTGTAATATCGTGGCATCTTCGAATAAAGCAAAGTTCGTGTATACGGATCGCTTTGGCAGGTCGCAAAGAAACTGGTAAATATTGTCGCTGGAGGTGTTTCAGCATATTGAACAACATTCGAAGCCGTAAAATATACTCGTTGAGCATTCTCCAGATGCACCGCTAAATGCACAACAGTAGGATGACGTTCGTGAATAGGGAATGCGAATATACGTCAAATTGCTTCATTGCAGTTCACATACCAACCAACTTGATAGCGCACAATTTCATGATTGGTATTGGAGATTTGGATGCCAAAAACCACCATATCGCTGCTTTTCGAAACATTTTTGCAAATGTATTTTATGGACTTTACTGTATTGCAATACTCAACGTCACAACGTGTCTTGAACGTTTTGTAAATAAGTGGCAAATATGGAACAATCCAACTATTGTCGACCACGAAATCCATTCTTTTCACTTTTGTTGTGATAGTTTGTCTATTATCATCGGGTGATCGATACCGATACAGTGAATACAGTGGATAACCATCCTTGCCAGTGATAGTCTCCGCCGTTCATTTCTGTGAATATGGTTTCGAACACTTTTTTTAGTTTTGCTATACCACGTTTTAAGTCACATTCCTTGGGAACGGGATAAAAAATATCTTATGTCCATCTTCTGGTTCTAAGCTACCTCCCAACCAATTTTTAGCCAAAGTGGTTCCGTCGTTCTTGAGTTATAAATAGTGTAACTAACACGACTTTATTTAAACATATATATATATATATTTGCGAATATGATAATTTAGAATACGGTAAAATTTAAACTTAAAAATTATATTTAAATATTTATCAAAATATTCATCCAGTAACATTAATGCACGCCAAATGTGATTATCATACAAAAAGTTGGAATTGCAAAACACCGCATTATCAATTTCAAATATTATAAGCAACTTTCTGACTTGTTGAATAAACCTGAAAAATTTCGTTTAACCGTGGTACGTTATTTCGTTTTAATTTATTTTACCTATTTTAAAGAAAAATGAGAATTATTCAACAATTCATGAAATTATAATCAACAATAAATTAATGAAGTAAAAAAAAAATGTCCATATATTTTATATTTCATTGTCACAAATCGTAATAAATATACCTATATTATTAAGATGTTGAGATTTTATTTCAATTATTTTTAGTTATGTTAGTATTAAAATGTTAATGGTACGACTAAATCTCAATGTGATTCGTTCTAGGCTCATCTGGTTAAGCCTAGAATATAAATATAATTTGTATTATCCGACAAATATAACAAATTCTACCACAACAAAGATATACAAAATTTGTACATCTTTGTTGTGGTACAAATTATAATTATAATTTATAATCAATATAATTTAATTATATTGATTGTAAACTGTAGATAAAAAAGCAAATACTTATATGAATAAAATTAAGATATTAAATTACTATTTTAATTTACTAAATAAGCATGTATTCAATAAGTATAGTCTTCGATACCTCCATAAGACACTATATGTATACAAATAGTAATCGTGCCAATAGTTACATTGGCTAATTAGGATACCCTTGGCAAAGTAACGGTCTTATCCAATGTAAAATGATGAATTAATACTACAATTTAAATGAAACAAAAACACGGATCAAGGAAAAAATCCGTCTCGAACACGTATTTTGGTGCATTCTCGTCTCAGGATCCGTCAGATTTTTCGTGTTATAATTTGTTCGGTTTTTAAGTAGGTAAATGAGACGACTTAGTCACGGATCCATTACCGTTGTATAATTGTTTTTTCATTTATCTTACGCACGATGCACTTACGTCTGAAAATTGTGTCTCATTCTAGGTGAAACTGCTGATTGTATATATTTCGATTTATACAGTCAGTAGAATGTACATTATGGAAACAGTCTGAGAACGGGATAATCAATTAAGATGGATGATCAACATAACCCATATATTATATATATATAAATATACTATGGATTAAGTATATGTACGATATACCTATTATTATGCCGTTAGACAATTTCTAAATGTGTTTTATTAATGAACGACCATGTTTCGAATTACCATATAAAAACAATGCATTGCAGTCAGTGATGCACAAATATATCTTTATATACCACATATATTATTGTATCGTTGTATAATGATGTATGTATTTGTATACTTAAGTATTTTCCGTAACACTTAAAACAATGATAAATCGTAACAAAAATGTTATTTATTGTAATAATATTATTGTGCACTAATATAATTACAAACAAAACTCTTAGAATTACTAAAAAATTGTGAGATTATTCATAGTATAACATCATAATAATACCATCAATACGTATATTTTGTGAAGTAGATAATTTGTTCATCGAAACAGTCATGTCTATATAGCTATGTATTAGTATCGAAACATTTAGGTAGGTACCTAATTTATAATCCTAATTTATCCGTCAAAAACGTTTGTTTTTAAAAACTTTAATTTAGAAAATTGAATGATAAAGCATAAACGTTTAACTTAGAAGATAGATCACCCAAATTTGTAGAAAAAAAACTAATTATATTTACTAATTTTATTTGGCGATTACATAATGTTAAAAATAATGTGATGAGTTTTGGTTACAATTTAATTTTTGTTTCTACAGCATGAAGTTAAGCTGAAACTATATAATTGAAACTGTCAGTGTGCAGTATAAGCTTAGCAGAACGGCGCATATCCTTCAATGGTATTTAACCATCAGTGTTTATAAGCAGAATATATTTTTATATTTTTAAACGGTATTTACATCTTCTATTTCAGTATGACAGTAAGAACGCATAATTGGTTATCAATGGACAATTTCCAAAAACAGTAAATAAGTTTAAAAGAAATAATGCTTTCCACGTAGCGTTGGAAAACAAATTAGTACTTTTATTTCTATAGTTTTTGCTGTTCGTCTTTTATATTATAATTTAACGAGTAAAATTTCATCATTCAAAAGGAAAAAGGAAAATAAATAAATAAATAATTAATAAACATTTCATAAAAAAATTATTTTAATCAATAAAAGTTGTCTTAATCGATACTCAAATATACCGTATACGTTAAATTAATAGTATTATATTCATAAATATAAATTTAATGATTTGATTGATATTTATGATATGATAATGATTCTATATATCTTACAGCTATACATGATGTTTATTTTAATAATTATTTAAAAAAAAATTCGTAGATTGTATCCAAGTACGAATATAAGTTACAGTTTATTATTAATAAATTGTAATAAACTTTTAAGCTTGAGTAAATATATTTGAGCAAATTTAGTGATATTTAAAAACGAAATTCATCAGTAAATTTATTAAACATGGTAATTAAATACTTCGATAGCATTATAGTGAAGTATTTGAAAAAATACCTTAATAATAAAATTGTTGTCATTAACTATTGTTATTAAACATATAGTTATAACATTATTTTGTCTTATTTTTTTCTCTCGTACGTAATTTAGGTGTTTAAAGCTAATTTAATTATACATTTTATCAACATTTTTGATAAAGTTACAAAAGTTTAAAAGTTACAGTGTTATTCAAGATTTTAAAAAATTAAATATTTAATCTACAAAAACTTATATTAGTAATAATCATAACGGAATAACATTCAATCAACCAATCACAAATGTGAAATTTTAAATTTTAAATAATAAGATGTATTAAAAGGTATAGCATTCAATGAATAGATATAGGTATAGTGAATTCTTGGTGATTCGAACATCATAACATCTATTACTCGAATAAAAGTGTTTTATTAGATGTACTTTAATACAGTTATTGATTTTAATATTCATAATTTTCGATGACTCAATTTGCTTTTCCAATCGCCCTTCAATTTCGAATCATTGTTTCGTCTGATGTGTTTGAAAAATTTAACTAATGCTTATCTAAAAATGATACATCAAATGTTAGTATACCGAATATTAGTTGTTAAACGATTGCGCAGCATTAGTGAGTTTTTTAACTCTAGATAACATAAAATAATGCCACATAATTTAATTCATTATACAGTATATTCGATGATATCATATAATATTAAACATGTACAGACAATTATCATTATTATCACATAAGACCATCATCAACTCTTATTTTTTATAGAAATACAATGACCATATAATGTCATATGAATCACGAAAAAATTGTTTCTAGAAATACGATCGGTCCTTTC
Source organism: Sipha maydis (assembly GCA_034509805.1). Classification (NCBI taxonomy): domain Eukaryota; kingdom Metazoa; phylum Arthropoda; class Insecta; order Hemiptera; family Aphididae; genus Sipha; species Sipha maydis. The sequence goes on from JASXSY010000325.1 coordinate 34,167, forward strand.
CCCGTCACTTAAATCCACCCTCGTTCTGGCAGTAAGGTATCGGTTGTACACCTCACGGGCCGTACATCGTATGCATAACTGAAATCGTGCATTGGTGCGCAAACAAAGAGTAAACCGAAAACTTATACATATATAAAAATATAACATTATATGTAATTTGTATTACTATATTACAATACATAATACAATGAGTTTGGGTCAGACAGCGAAAAAAAAAAACCCGTAACGTCCGTCAATATACAAACACGTAAAATACTGTGTGCATGCGGCTATCTATCTTAATTGCATATTATGCACGCAGTGTATACCAGGGGTGTCCAACTTTTATAGGCTTGTGATCGATTTCTGACTTTTTCTAAATTTAAATTTAAAATAAGTTTTTTCTAATTCTGCATTTTTACACAACACGTATTTTAATAATTTGTAGGAACGCGATAAAGACTACTATTTAATACAAAATATCCATTAGATTACGTACACTTTACGTATAATTGCGTTTTTCAGTTATTTATTGCTATACAATATTTCTATGCATCGACTTTATTAATAGGTATTAATCTATTTTTTATATTCGTGGGTTGAATAATGATATAAAATTTACAAAAATAAATAAATAAATAAATAAATAATTTATTAGTTTTCCGAAATAAATGAAAGAGAGATGCGAATCTGTTGGCCACCCCTGTAATATACGATATAAAAGTGCACACATCGTCCGGATGAGGGGGATCTGACCATGTGGTTCCGGAATTCCGGCCAGACTGATATTGCACGCACCGACAACTACTTCTACCACACCCGAACACCGCGAACGTTACCTTTGACCGGCCTACAACGATGTGGAAAAAAATTGAAAAATTGAAAAAAGACTTCTCCCACGCATGCGAATCGCGTTCAAAAACGATGTTTTGTCCGAGTTGTCTCTGTAGGATCTCAACAACTGGGTTGAATTGTATGCGTGGCTTTCTAACGACCGGTGTTGCGCCCTCATTGATCATTGGATATAATTACATATTGTTCTTCCCACTTTTACGGATTGTCATTTATGTAAAGATACGTAAATTGTTTTAAATATCTTTTTAGACTATACATTAATTTAAAATAATATAATACGGTTGTATTGCTCTTTGTAATGGGGTGACCCGATTGCGAACAACTTCCTATTTTTTCAAATGGTCTCTTGTTACACAGCCTTATTGCATACAGACTGACAGCAGTTAAGTCTTTTAAGAATTACAAAAATTGTTATATAGTTATCACAATTTTATTTTTTTTATTTTAAGGATAGTTTATAACTTGTGCAAAAAAAAAAAAAAAAAAAGCAACGATAACACTATGCGGTTAAGTAGTAATGTTCTACAAACAACCTATGTGGAATTTCCCGACGAAGTACCAAATACAACAATAACATTAAGACTAACATTGAAGAGACGTTTTCAATCTGGAGGACAGGGTTATCAAAAGTGTTTTTGTAAAACATTGTGTAAAACAAATAGATGGGTTTGTCGGAAAAATAATGTTATTTGTTATGTTCCTAATGTTCAAAAATTTTAAGCACTTCGAGCTGCTCATGCACTCATTGGTAATTTTATATGAATTAACGAAATAGCGTTTTTTTGTTTGACTGAAAAAACGACTTTTGTCGTGAAAGTTGTACAGTTAACTGTCTGTGTATTCATTTTTTATAAAATTTTTGATAGTCGGCAGAAAAATCCTCCACAGCTTTTCTTTAAAAACACGGTTTCTAATGTTTTTTTTTTCTACTCTTAAAAATTTTTCTGACACACTTTTAATTTACTGTAATATAGTAATAAATAATGTACTTCGATTCTCGAACGTAACCCGGAGTCAATTCGATCTTTAAAAATAGTCTGGAGCGCAATTCAATTTCTCGTCCAGTCTTAGACTGGTCGATTACGAGGACACCCTCCGTTCTAAGCGTAGAAGTGGAGAGGAGAGCACAGAAATGTGTAAGAACCAGTTGCACGCCGAACCGGTAACGGGCGCGACACGGGACTTTCGTGCAAAACATTCGGCGGAAACTCTCACCGCGTCCCGCCCTTGTATCGCCTTGTGCCATCGGTGTGACGCGCGTGCATCGGCCAGCGACCGTCGCACCTCGCCCTCCATCACACCTTCCACCACCACCCGCCAGCCGACCGGCCGGTCGGTCTGCGAAGAAGATGACTCGCGCGCGCGGGTTTCGGTAGGAGGCGGCGGCGGTTCTTCGGTGGCCGCGCCGTTCGTTGTGCGGGAGGTGCGCGCAGTACCCGATCGTCAGGCTCCGCGCGTGTACCTCTCCGCTCGAAGTCGGTCCGACCGCGCGACACCACGTGCGTCTTGTGCTGCGACGAATGCGTATTCGTTCGACTTTCGTCCGGTACACTGTCGATCATCGTACACCGCAACACTGAACGTGAGGTCCTGTGCCCGTGCAACGTTGTCTTCGGCGTCCGGCGACGATGACCACCACCGCTAACGCGGTTGCTAACGCCGTCGCCGAGCTCGAACGGCCGTGTCTCGCTTCCGTCGGCCCGCTCTGCTTCTGTTCCGAGCACGCTCTCCGGACGGAATAGTGTTCTGTGCTGCACGACGTCGTTTCGCGCGTAAGTTTTTTCTCTATTTCTGCTCAGTTTGCCCGTCCGAGGCCGGCACGCACACGGTTGCCGTCCGAATAACCGTGTAGGCGTGATCGTGGCGCTGCTCATCGCGTAACGTTCGCAGTAACCGATTGGACACGCGTTCGAATGACGACGTTGCGCAGAGTCGGTCGTACGAATTGTCACTTGGATGTGCGCCCGACGGCACGCACAAGTCTATCTGGCAACTAATCGATTCCGTGATGACCAGCGCCTCGGGCAACGTTTACGAACTCTTGTTGTTCCAATACAGCTGTACCGTCGTTCCAATGACCAATACCAAAATCGAACGCGATTAGTAACGCACTGTTACCGTGCACCACGGTCTAACTGTACGGGTAAACATTGCCCGGGTTGTGTGAATGGTTACCCCGGCATTCGTTTGCTGCGTTGAGAGGGACGGTCGGCTGTCTAGGCCGTGCACGGCCTCGATGGTGCGCTACTGATAAGAAGACGGTTCGCTTATCACACCACCCCCGCCGACCATGTGGGAACACTGTCCGTTCGGTGCTCTCGACCGGCACAGGAGGGTTCATTGGCCAACGCCGATTCAAGGCTCGACCTTGTTCCGCGTACGCCGCCGCCGCCGCACTTGCCCTTTCACATTTTCGTGCTCATTACAATATCGTGTACGCGCGTTGTTATAATAATGCAAACGTTATTGAACCGGTGTTGGCTGCCGTCAATCGCACGCACGTATCATGTCACGTGTACGGTATCCCGCCGTCACATATTATTTGCGAGAGAAAACTCTACGTACATATTGATTGTAATCAGTTTTTTTTTTTTATTTATTTCCGAAAGCTGCTGCGTTCTCATTCCAGGTTATTGCGACGATAGCGTAAAAGCCAGTCAACTGACTAGCGCGTACTAACAATTACGATTTCAATCGGATGACTGTTATTACGTACCTGTACGTTGTAATGCATACCGGGCCCAATTATTCTTAAAATTTCTGACTACGCCGTTTTACCACATCGGATGGTGAACAATTTTTCTCGCTACTGCAACACTTTCCAACCTTCGTTGTCCAATAAAATTTTCAATGTATAAATTTTTGTATTTGATTTTTAAACCCTCGACGTTTCTCCATCTGAAAAGTTTGAGATCATAAAATCATGAAATTTACTTAATATCATAGTTACAATTGTAAATGCGATCTTTGTTACCAAAACTATTTTGTAAAATATTTTGTAAATAACTATTTTGTAACTTAAAATCCTTTATTTTTATAATCATTCCATTTCAATTTCGTTAATATTTCTTTACGATATTTTTCGTAGATCGTGGTGCACACCATACGCTCAAATCGTAAATCATGCTATTACATTCGTAGTACACCTTGTATGTCATAGTTCACATAAAATTAGGGCCAGATGCAAACAATATATTTGTGTGGCTTTAGTTCTATATAGGTGTGTTGAACGGTTTTGTTTCAAGAATTATGTGGACTCGAATCGGTTGTTCCGCCGTGTCTACGTTATTTTCCGTTATTCAAATTATTATAACATGAATGTATAGTTATAACCTAATAATATAACATAAACGGGTGCGTTTTTGTGTATACGTTGCAACAACAATGACTACTTGATTTCATTATATATTTTTCATTTGCGTTTACAAATTTTAGTCCGTAATGTCAATGTTATTGTTATATTATTATGTTATGTTATTCTCAGAAGACAAATTGCGGTTTGAAAATACATTTGTTTTAATCCATGCTAAAATTTGAAGTATAAAATATATTTGTAGATTATATTTTGTATTGTAAGATGTAAATTACATCCCTACGATAACTCTGTCCTTACTATATGGTCAATATATTAAGACGAATCCAATATATACCTACATATATTAAATTCAATTACTTTTCTCTCTTTTCTCTCAATTTTTAAATTCTTCAACTAATAATTAATAAAATTTGTTTTTAATTTTGGATCTTTTTTTTCCTGTATAAAAGAGCATTTCAATTTTTTACTTTAAAATATTTGTATTGATATCATTAATAAGTGTACTAAATAGAAATCTAAATAGCTAGCTAAATTAGCCAAATTAATAATGGTCTATTTTTATGATGTTTAGTACTTCTAAATAAAGCAGAATTTATATTGTATTGTTAATTTCTATTGAACTCATGTACATAATTCCATCCAGAATTTCGGAGTATCAATTTGACTTCTAACTTTTGATATTATAATTTTTTCGAGTTAGTTATTTAGAATATTTATTTTGTATAAAATGTAGTTACTACTGTAACCTATAACATTAAGGGTTATTTTGCCCGGGAAACGAATTTTTGATAAAAATTATGTTTAAAATGTCTATTTTACGATGAAATCGTATTGTACTCGTAATTTCTGATTATTGAATTGCAGAGTTATTTAGTACTCAATACTCAGTTATTTCTAATATTGAATTCATGATCACATAATTTTAAAATTTATAATAAAAATTATTTAAATAACATTTAAATAAAATGCTCTATTTCTATGATCTTTTTGATTCTTATTTAAGCGAGGAATGTGATGTATATTATGTGTTTTTATATTTATTTTTATTTGTACATGTGTATACGATTTATATCAGAAGAAATGCTCTAATCAAAAGCTTAAGATTGTTAATGAGTTTTAGTTAGTACTTTTGAAGGATAATTAAACGAATTTTTCAACATTTATTTTAATAATTATAAAAAAACTACCGAAGAGTTGTAAAAATACAACAAAATTTACAGCATACCTGTTTTTTCACAAAATCATTTTCTTCGTAAGTCAAAAAATAATAATCGTAGACATTGAATTTTCACTGGATGCTTATATCACCATTTTATATGTATTTTATAATTTTGATTTAATAATAATAAATTGAAATTTTCGGGGAAATTTTTATTTTAAGATTATTTAGATTAAACATTTTTCGAAAATATCGATTTAATTATTTTTTTTGGCAAAAAGTCTTGAAAATTTAATAAGAAGTTGTTAATTCATATATGCATATATAAGTATTGTAATATACTGTAGTATTAAAAAAATGGAGTTTAATAAAAAAAAAAAAATTTATAAGTAAGCATTACATTTTGACTAAACGATAAAAATTATGAATATTTATTACATTTTTTAAGTAAATATTTTTGAAGGATTTAAAATATTGAAAATTTGTAAAAATGATTATTTATAAATAAAACTATTAAGAAACCAGATATTTCAACGAATTTTTACTAAACGATATCAGCTCTTTAGTTTAAAATATTTCATGCTTTCGAAGTATTTTAATAAAGTTTATACAGATTATAAGCAATTAGGAATTTCAATTTTTTAAAATTCTAAGTGCCCTTTTTTCCAAAAGTTAGATTATTAGATTATAGTTCAACCTAACTTATTAAAAAATTTAGTTTTTTACAATGTCAATCAATTTCTAAATTATAAACTTACTCGTCTGACTTCTTTCACTTAGAATTCTTTTTTTTAGAGCCGTGGTGAATTAGTTTTAAGTTTAAAAGACCAATTCAATTAATATCTGTATCTTGCTTGATCGTAGGATCCCGACCTAGGAGTCTCGCCTTTTTTTTTTATGTATAACCCAAAATAAAAAATACAAGATACAGTTTTAATTGATTCATGCATCTATTGTGGTTAAGTAGAAAGCAAAATTGTTCAAAATTGTTTAAGTGTTGACTTTTATTTATATATGTATGAATATTATATATAATGAATATTTACTTATATATTATATTATTTATTTATTTTATTAAATATAAAAATAATACTAGGTACTCTTAGTAACATATGATGGTTTTATATTTTAAACGGTGTTCTTGAAATATAATCTAGGTAAATCTATTTCATCCATACAAAAAATAAATATTCAATACAATTGTTGACATTAAAATAGCAAGATTATAAACTTATATATACCTAAATGAGATATACGAGTTTATTTACTGTTATTTTTTGTTTAAAAATAGTCTCAGCCACATCTGGATTTTTTCGTTAAATTTCTAAAAATAAAAGAAAACCGAAGTATTTAGATATACTTACAGTTGATCACTATTTTGTAAATTAAAAATTAACAAATTTGGTATGAATTTATTAAACAAAAAATAAAAAATATCTTTAAATTGTTTGTATTAATAGTTGTCATCTATATATCATTATTGTAGATCATTATATGCAATTCTTCATTAATTTGCTATGTCAGCAAGGAATTTTAAATATATTTACAACATGCCCTTGAGCTAAATTTCACTTCAAAAACGCCCACACTTATGTATGAATAGCGGAAAAAATCCAACTGTCTAATATATAGTTTTATGTATGTAAATATACACTATATGTATATGGTTTCCCATTGGGATCTAATCACACTCTAAAAATCTGAATAAATTAGCCAATAAAACATATATCTAAAATAGGTAAACAAAACACGTTTCACCGGATGCGGTGTTATTATTCTTTTCGTCTTATTCTCCTTCTCGTCTAGGAGTCGACATCTTTGCATTACAATGCGTAAACATTTCCTCCGATGACCTTAATCGCGTTATAAATTGCATGTAAATCGAATTTCGTTTCTGAAGTCGATATTTCCTATACATATACATGTACTGTGTGCATACCTTTACCAATAAAAATGCATGTACAGGCATGTATTATATTCTTGGATGTTCGTACCTATAATAATACGATCGGTCTGAATGATAGTAATGAAAAATTGAACAACCACTTATTGTTATTATACGATGAATTAACGCCTCGTATGTGTGTCGTGCAGATCTGAAACCACAATGTAATTTTGATTGTTATAATATTATAATCGCGTGTAAAGATAATCACTTAATGAATTATTTTGACTCTTCGTCAGTTAAAGCGCGTGGGAATACGGGTCATTCTTGTGTATAAATTATGTACGCTAAGCCTAAGAGACATAACGGTACTATATGTAAATATGACGATAAAACTATACATTTAATCACAGACCACAGTTGTTATACATTCACGCAGGTTTATGATTAAATTATTAGCAATAGAAAAAGGAGCGTAATTGATTACTTAATTTCTGTTGTATTGGTAAATATGAGTATATTAAGTGGAATTAACTAAAATGAAAAATTATTTATAGTATTTATTCTTGAAGAGAAATTAAAAGTATTCAAAATATCCATAGCTTCACGTGCAGGCATTTTTAATAATATTATAATAATATTTTTTCTTTAATTATTTTTGGATATTTTTTTAAAATATAATAATATTTATTTATTCAATACTTTTTAATATTATATATCTATTGTTATCTTTTACTTATTGTATTTATATATTAACTATACAAATTTAAAATTTTCACTGTCGAACTATTATAATTATTACTAAAAATTTTAAACTAAAAAAAAATTATAAAACTATACTTGGCAAACAGGTATAATAATATTATATTTTATTCAACCTCCTTTTATAGAAATAAAAAGTAAATAAAAAGTTAAGAAACTACTTTTACGTAATTAAAATTTTTCAAATTTCAGTACTAATATTTACGTAGTAAATCTTAAATCTGAAACAGATAACAAATAAGTGATGTATGCAGTTTTTATCAAATAATTTAAAAAAATTAAAACAGTTGCTAATACTGTATGTCTATGGTCGTATATACGATAAACTGGTTTTAAGTATTCTGACTATTTAAAACGCACTCTTATTAAATTTGTTTACGGCTATACTGGTAAATGTTGTAGCATAAAAATTTAAAGGAAATTACCATGTTCTGGAGCATTTTTTTCACTAAAGTTATGCGTAATATTGATGTAGGCAGGTTCGTTTTCCCAAGTTACCATAAATAATTCTTATTAGCTTATATTCTTGTAATAATTTAAAATAATAGTACTTAATAGTTAAATCAATTTATAATTGGTTTTTATTAATTTATCAGGTTAAAAGAAACTGGTAAATCTAGTCGCTTTGGATAACGCATGCGCATATACGAAATTTACCGCTATATCATCTTGCTTTTTGCAAATATATGTAGAAATTATTTTATAATCTAGGTAGAATTTAAATTTTTCCTTAATTTCACTACTTAGTAGTAAATCTTTGATACTTCAAACTACATACACGTATAACGTAATGTTTGTTTATAAATATAACGTTTTCTATGATCCCGATTAATCGTTATATCACTTACATATTCCTAATAAGTAATAAAATATAATTTGATTTGAAACGTTTAGTATTTAAATTATTAGACAGTATACACCTGTGTGTACTTTCAAAGTGAACTAGATATATAAAGATAAATTTTAATAAATTACAATTTATATATATACATTTAATTATTTATTAAACAAAACACGGGCAATATGAATATTTAAAATTGTATATTTGTACATAATATATTATCGTATACATTTTAGGTAACATAATAAATATAACCTGTGTATACGTATTTATTAAATGAATATATAAATTTTATATATATTTATTATATTTATAAATTAATATGATTTCCAATACTTTTTACTGGGGGTAAAAATTTTTTACTCGATTACAAAAATCATTGACCGCCTTTCGAGTTGTCCTTCGATATTATACATATTGCGATAATCATAATCTGATGTTTTTTTTTTTTTTTTTTATATAACATAGTACCTACTATGTCAAACCGAATAGAGTGTATGTAATGGCATATATCACTTAAATAACCTAAGAATTAAGTCGTTTAAATAGTTTACACATTTAAAAAGAAAAATATTATAAATATGAATATATGAGTAGTTTAATATTTTAAGATATGTGTAAATATTATACATGGTTATAAACATATAGTTTAGTAATTCGCTATATGACGCGAAAATATAATTCAAAAATTGAACTATAAAGTGAATATACCTAAATAAATAAATAGTTTATATATAGAAAGATAAAAAATTATTTATTTATTTTTTATTATAAGTTATGTGTTACTTTATTTACATTTTAATTATAGAGTATTAACTATTTTTTAATTTTTAATTATTTTTTGTATTTTTTTAAAACTCCTTTATCATTTTGAATTTAATTTTCCAAGTGCTGTATAATAAACGCTTCAGCAGGATTTAAATAAATCGGTTTACAAAAATTATCAATAAGTTAGTCGAAAGCAGCAATTTTTTTGAAAATTTATTTTTTGATTGTATTTGTTATTCGGGTACACTTAAAATTATATATTTTTAGAAAACTATAAGAACATTTTTAGAATGTCCTCTCTAGAGCACAGTTCGTAGGTAATTTCTTATCTATTAGTTGTGTTTTATAAAGTGTACTGAGTCGTCAAAATGCTACAGTAAAAATACTTATTATGAAAATAATAATTTATAATCCACTTGAGTAACAATGCAATATTTATAATTTGAGGGTCATATTCTTCTAGCCAATTGTTATGGAATTATTGTAATATATTTCGTATTTATACATTAAACGGGTATTGTGTTTAACACTTCGGCTGCAAATAGTGTATTATCTTCACAGTTATAATGCGAACGCAGTTCATTGTGTTAACTGAATTTACAAATTATGACTATGTTGTTTTGTAGTCTATATTTAGTTTTTATTAGTTTTATCACCATATTTATAATATATAATACAGTATTATTATTAATATGTACAATATATTAGTATTTATTATTTTCGTCGTTTATAATCTAATGGAATATGATCTGCATGCTTACATCTTATACATGACTAAGCAATGACGAAAACCATATGTAAATATGTGCCTTAAGTAACAACCAAGACACATTGACAAAAATAAATTACAAATATAACTCGAAACGATGGCCATATTTAGACGACTTACACGTCGACAAGACGATATCGATAATTCTAATATCGTTGATTTATTTTATTTTGTATTTTAATGAGATTTTCAAAATATTTACATTTAGTCGTATTAAGTTCAATGTAAGTCTGGTGTATAAAATTGAATATTGCATCAAAATAGAAAAATTTCGTTAATTTCGCCCCATGTTCAACAATCCATGTATATCTTATGTACTCGTATTATAAAGCATACGACATTAAAACAATTCATTGAACTTATTCCCCACCCCTCCCTCTTGTTATTTATCACATTAGTATAAACAGTTTTTAATTATATTTCATACATAAAATAATTATTCGTATTTGATCATATTTAAATAACTGATATAATATTTACTTAACAATTTTTGTGCTTACGTGCAATACATATTGTATACCATACACATAGATTGTGTGAATGATGTATTAAAATTGAACATAATATGATTTCTCTTTGTTGATATTTTTTTCTTTTTTACAGCACGAGAACTTGTAATACGAGTATTTGTATGTCTAGATTTCGATTTAATGCAAAAAGAAAATACTTATAAAATTATTACATTTCAACTATTGTGCTATATTATACTATATTTATCGTTTAATGCAATTTAAACACAATGGGTATAAAATATAAAATCGTAGATGTATTTTCAAGCTTATAATTTAGTCTTTGTGAAAATTACAAGATGTTAAGACTTGACAAATTATAGGGCGTGCAAAATTTCTGTGAGAATCATTGGTGCCGTCTTATTACAAAAACATTGTGGATCACTAGTCCTATTAACATAAATAAATTGTCTTCCGGCTAAATATAAAACAATGAATAATTAAAAATGTTATGCCGAATTAGGTTTTAATTTTGTTGTTCACTAAAATAAGAAAAAATCATATAAATACTGGGTTCGATTAAGAGGATACAATATTTGCCTGTATACGAGTATCATATGTCTAACACATGTAACGTAGTAAATTAATTTAAGTACTTAATGCATGTTCCAAATTAAATAATTTTTGCTAATTATTTACAATTTTAGAAAATAATTTTTGTATAAACAAAGTTAAAATAAAAGTTGATAATTTTATATTGTACTTATTTTTTCACTCACATTTCTATAAATCTATACTACAATTTTCAATACAATAATAATTTTAACATTAAATGTGCAGAAAATTCTATGGATACATTTTTTTAATACATTTTATTTAAATTAAGAAAGCTAATAAACCACATCATATCATGTAACAAATTAAATTAAACATAATTAATCATTCATTTATTTTACAAAAAAAAAAAAAATTATAACTTAACCAGTAAATCTTAAATCATGTTATACGTAATATTCTAATATTTCATTGCATTTTTATATTTTATAAATAATTCAGTAAAGATAATTTTTTATTCAAAGAGCACCTTTTGTAAAATTATCTTTCCATTATTTTATATTTTATTTGATATGTTAATATATTTAGTTTTAATTAACAACACGGTAACTCTAAGCTGTTTAAAACGATTTATGTAAAAGAATACTTATGTTAATATTATATATATATATATTTATCTATATACATCACCAAATGCTGTTGTAACTACAGAACTATAGAAAACCTATCTGATTTTATGACGATTAATCTAACTAATAATTTAAAAATAGATATGAAGACTTCATTGAAAATATATTCTATAATTCTATCAAAAAAAAAAAAAAATTAAGACGATGATTATTATAATTACTATTATTTAAGTTAATCTAGTTTGTTAATTAAAATAATTATATGTTCACTGTTTAATTTACATAAAACATGAATTTTGTTTTTGAACTATATGTGTTAATATTCGAATTGTTATGGTCCAATCCATGCGTCGACAATTTAAAATTAATTTTTATGGTTTTAACTTCGTGTCAACGTTTACTTGGAATATATTGTATGTACCCATGTACTAATATAATAAATAATACTATGTCTGTTGACTTAGTCGTAGTCATGGTCGAAATACACTAGACATTTAACGCAAACAATATCCATATAAGGATTAAACACGGTCCAGAACGAATTAACCTGTGACTGTGCAGTGAACGGTTGTGCGTCGTCGTTACTCGAATAAATATTTTTGGCCGTCTAAAATATATCTAAAAACGATTTCGACGCACTCGAGCATAGATTCAAGGAGAATAAAGTGACAATTACCTCTTTAAAATTATATTTAGTTATTTTACATGTTTTTCTAATAGATATTTTATTTAAGAATTCTATAGGTTAAATCCAACGCGATCAAAATTAATTTATAATTATTATTATTTTTATCGTTTTTGTTTATTAGAGCGTCTAAGAATTTTGTAGTGGTAAAAAAGGTCTATCAGTAAGAACATATTGAGAACAAATACTAGATGTGTTCAAAATAAAATCCGTTATCTAAATTAATAACATAACAAGAGTGTCTCTCCATAACTTACTTATCATTTCAATATTTTCTAAATTATATTTAAGATATATTTTAGCTATGCTTATAAGTTTTATTAGGTTAAAAATTATGACTTTAGTTGAAAAAAAAAGAAAACTAAACGATAAAAAATGATAAAAAAACAAAAGAAATAAACCGTTAAAACGTATCTGCAAAGATATATTAAAGCAGTCATCGCAATCGGTAAATTGTATAGAATATGATATACTATAACGTCTCGTTACTACTACTTCGATACGTACGCGTAGAGTAGAGTTATGAAGTCGCGTTAATGTATTATTATAAATTTATATAATAATGTGGAGGAGATACACACACACGTTTCTAAATTATTATATCGCTCGTGTCTTCGTTACGCGCTTTTAGCGTGTGCACATACACGATTTGTATACACTCGTTGTGTTCAGCGCGTACAATTAAAACATTTGCAACGTACTTTGGACACGCGAAACCGCTACTATTATCGTTATTTGCATACGTTTTCTCTCTCTATATTTTTTTATTTCGGTCTTTCTTCGTCGTTCACTCCGTCTCGTCTTTCTTCCTGCACGACGAAAGCAAATAATAATAAACGTTCGATAATATAACATTATATCGTAATAATTGTTTTTCTCGCTGCTCGTGTGATTATGTACTTTCACTCCAATTTCACGGCGAGAGAATCCATGTAGAATTGTAGAACGTGCGGTAAGTATAGTGCGTGTGCATAAAAATGCGAACGTTCGCCGCATACGTTTGCAAGCGGTGATTTCGATGGGCGCGCGCGCACTTGAAATCCGCTTCGAAGTCGAGGTCAACGTTATTTATGCGTGCATGATGTGCTTGTTTCTCCCTTCCTCGCTCTCTCTCACACACACACACACACACACACAATGTTTCTCACTTCCGCGTGCTCACGACTAAACTCTCGGGCGGCCCATCTTTGGGCCGTGTATAGCATACGCACATTACAGATTAATGTATTATATACACGGCCTATCTTAACGGTATATTATAAATGTAATACAACACACATTTTGTAACCGGTTTTCGTTATTTTTTTCCCTCCCCGCAGGACGAGACATCACATCATCCAGCAGTACCGCAGCTACGTACAAGCAGCAATGAGCACTGCGACTGTCACCGCCGCCGCCGCCACCATGTCCGTGAAAGATTTCGTGACCGTCGTCTCGGTGGACGGCGGCGGAGGCGGTACCGATGTCCAGCCGGCCATAGATGATTCGTTCGTCACCGTGCTGTCCATCGGAGACGAGCCGACAGTGGACGCGGCCGCCGCCCGTGCCGCCAAGGCCGTAGACGCCGCGGCCGCCGAAGAAGTGCTCGTCTACCGTCTGCCCGGTGAACGGTTGGGCTTCGGGCTGCGGTTCGACGGCGTGGACACGTGCAACAGGCTGTTCGTCCAGTCCTGCGCCGACGGCAGCCCGGCGTCCCGCACTCAGGCGTCCTGGGGGCCGTTGAGCCCCGGCGACGAAATCGTGCGCATCAACGGCCGCCCGGTCAATAAGCTCAGCCGTGACGACTGCGTCCGGTGCCTCAAAGAGTCCGGGCTGGTGGTCAAGTTGCACATGATCGACGGCCGGCTGACGGTCAAGGTGCCGCCGCCCGTGCCACCCCGGAAACAGAAGAAACCGGAACCGGCACCGCCCACGCTGCCACCGATCGCGACTTCTGCCGTGTACACGGACGCTGTGGAAAGGCGAGTATAATACGTACTATATGTATATATACCGGGGCTTGGATTCCGTAGCGTTTGCTAGTTGTCATCGTAGAATGCTTTCGTGTAGACATCGCGGTAAGCTTTGAATATTTCGTTTTAACGTACTCGTAACAAGGTTAGTCAAATCTAAAGTTTTATGCGCCAAGTATTCTTAGAATTTTCATTGTTCAGCGTTGTTTGTTATGTGCATTGTACGCATTACTTTTGATTTATTTATTATTTCATGAATCTCGTTTTACAATTATTGTAGACTAGTAGAAAAAATCATTGCGATTAGAATAGAAAAATGTTTAATACGTTTTGTTGCTATTCTTCGTGTTTCTAGGGCATATTATAGAGTTTCTTTTAAGATTTGTTTCGGTCGTAAAAATAGCAAATATTTTACTATAAAATCTAAGCCCTGTACATTACCTACATATTCTATACACATTACATACACATTCGGACGGACGTTTTTGATAGAACGATTCAGAACCAGTTTAATTGGATTAAATGCGAAAAAAATTCTAAAATTAATATCCAAATTCCTATAGTACATAATTTATAAATGTATAAATCGATTCTTACTTCTATGATGTTTCGTATACCTACCGCACACTTTTTTCGGAACATTCAACTTATTGGACATGGGTGCCAACTCTCCACCATTGTGAACTCTTATTTCAAATGCTATCGCAATAAAATAATATTTGTATACAACATGTTCACCGTAACATATAATTTTATTTGTTTTACTTCAAATTACATTTTTCTTCTAAATTATTATATGGATCAATGAATGTGAAAAATAATAAATGGTATCGATGTACGATTAAGGTAGGTTAATAGCCATACGAATTTGTTTGGTAGATACTTGTACATCTTTGATCAATTTACGAATGTACTGAGATGGTGAGATGAATAAAATTAGTATAAATTGACAGAATTTAACTTTATACAGTTTTTTATTTTTTCAAATATTAAGAAAAATATTAAAATAAAAAATATAAAAATAAATTAATAAAAAAATGTATGTTAATAAATTAATAAAAATATTAAATTTTGATTTAAAAACGACAACATCTCACGACAATTAATCTAAACAATATAATTGCATTCTATCTAATATAAAAATACGAATATTTTATATACTTTTTAAAATAGTATCATCCAATGATTCCAACGAGAACATAATAGTCTCGTGTTATGTAAGTAAATAATACAATATATTACTATGTAATTATATGATGAAATTTCCGTTAATAGAGAAAGTTGGTACATAGATAATGATGGATGATCAGTTCCTACTAATTAATGATGAACACATAGTGATTACAGTAGATACAAAACAGAAACAAACCTATTATCGAGTCATTCCCAGAGGATTAACAATATTGACTATTAAATGCAATGTTTTTAAGTATTGTTAATAATATTAATAATAAGTATTGTAATTAATAATTAAAAATGAAATTTCATATGATAAATAAATATTTTCGTTAATTTCGCCCTATGTTCAACAATCCATGTATATCTTATGTACTCGTATTATAAAGCATACGACACTAAAACAATTCATTGAACTTATTCCCCACCCCTCCCTTTTGTTATTTATCACATTAATATAAACAGTTTTTAATTATATTTCATACATAAAATAATTATTCGTATTTGATCATATTTAAATAACTGATATAATATTTACTTAACAATTTTTGTGCTTACGTGCAATACATATTGTATACTATACACATAGATTGTGTGAATATATTTTACTGTTGGTTGCATCATATAAAAAAATTAAGGTGATTTAAAACAATAGTTGAAAATATATACAAAAAACGATGCTTGCATGTAAGCTGCAGACGAACTATTATTTAAAATTAAAAAGTTGATTAAATGTTATAAAATAAAATCAATAAATTTCTAGTATGTTCAATACACAAATATTATAAATAATAATATACGATGCTCAAAAAGAATCGTCATAAAGAAATAATAAAATGCATAAGTGAAGCCATATCATTTTCAGAATTAACAACATTTGATAAGTTAATAACACATCAACAAGCATAACGACTATGTTATTCATACATATTTCATATTATTATGATCAGAACTTGATGTGGCAATATGTGAAGAACAATGTGTCCCGATAAGGTTACAATTACGTTTTAATCTTGAGTTTTTGTATACAACCACACGACGTTTATAAATGTTATTATTTGTTTACAAATACATTCATATTCACGCGGACGCATTGCGATACGATAACCAAACCGTTTATTGGGTGTTCCACGAGGAACAAATATTCATCTATCTTCCCATTACGTAGGTCACCCCGTGTGGTTGGCTGCGAGCGTTTGTGCGTATAAAATATGCTGTAGCGTAAAATAATAGCCGAACTGCAACGATGTGCGTCATAATATATTGTATGCATATTTACAACGTTGTACCGCGGTTACAGGTTCGTCTACCACGGCGAGTCGGAATCGGACGACACCAACAGTAGCGTGTCCACGGTGGTGTCCAAGTGTACGACATCGTTCGCCGACGACGACTGCGCCGACAGCAAAAACTGCGTGCTGGACCGGGTGCTGGAGCCGTTCATGCAGCTGGAACGAGAGTTCTCGTCGAGCGCGGCCATCGGCGACGACGTGGGCCTGTACGAGAAACTGGTGGCCGTAGCCGAGGAGGACCGGGTGCCGCCCAAGCCGCTACCGCGCAAGGAGGTGCGGCCGCCCAAGAAGAAACCTCCACCGCCACCACCGCCGTTGCCGTCCGCGCCACCGCCGCCCGCGTACCGGTTGCCGCCCAGGCTGGTGGACTTTGTGCACAAGGACGAACCACCCCAAACGACCGCCGCCGGCGACAACGACGACGGAGACGACGTTTTCGCGTAAGCGCGCAGTCCCATAACTTTCCCCCTCCTCAACAACCTTGCCCTCCCCCATGTAGAGCTATCCGATCCAATACGTCAGGGCTCATCATTGACATCGTTTCGTAATAGCCTCCAGCCGTCACGTTCGGATCATTAATTCTTGTCATGTTTTTGTTCTCGTGTTAAGTCTAACACCCCCACGTGTTTTTTACGTACGTTAGGTATGTTACCATGTCATTAGTGATGCGAAATAGTAAACATTTTCAGGGGATCTCAAGTCTCGGAATAATCCTTTAAAATGTCTATAGTTTTTTTTTCATTTTATCGCTAGTTTAAGGAGGATTAGTCCATATCCTTCAAGCCTCACTCTTCAGAGTGAGCCTACGAATATTATAAAATGTAGTAAATACCTAACTTCGGATATGTCAAGTGTCAATGGTTTTTTTACACTGTTGTAGACAAATGCCAAATACCTATACTTTATTATACCTATATTTTTATACGGTCTCCTCGATCGGAATAATTTAAACCAGTCCTTGTACATACTGTATGTATAATCGTTTAGATTACTGTTGAACTCGTCATGTCCCTATTTATTTTTTATTTAGCGTATGGAAATGTCCCTATTTATATCAGTTTATTAAAGTTCCTAACCTGTTTATCCTGTAACGACGAGAAAACTACCTGATGCAGATAAATTATTGAGCGTAGTTAAAGTCTCTATTAATTTTTGGTCCATTTTAATGAATTATTGAAATAGTTTTCAATTTTTCTTTAAATTAAATAATAACGCTCCATACTGAGTTCTGTTGATTTTTCAAAGCAACAGCGAAAGCTTTGAAGCATTCAATTACCCGATTGACACTGAAAAATGCTTCGATAAATATTGACATTTTTATAAAATATATTAAGATTATGGATTTTCGTTAAATTTGGACTTGATTGGAAACTCCTTAACGCCTCTTCAAGTTCTATTAAAACAGGGTTTGTTAAATTTTAATTTAATTTTTTTATAAGGATCATGTTTAGTTTGTTCCTTGATACTTAAGTACATAATAAAAGTTTAATTTTTACCAAGAAGCTTAGTTCATGTTATTTAAGAGAACTGCATGTTACTAAGATTTTAGAAATTTAAGTTCCTATAGGTAATTAAACTATAGTACAATTTTCTCTAATACATTTTTAGTTATATTAATAGAATATACATTTTTATTGCTTAAATTGTATTTTAACAAACTATTATTTAATAATCATATATAGTGAAACCTCTATTAATGGACACCTCTCAATAGTGGACCCTTCCCAATAGTGGACACTTCTAAATTCCCCGGCAAAAATGTATGCGCATATAAATGTATGCGTAATAGGTTTTCTCAATAGTGGACAACTCTCTAAAGTGGACAATTTTTAATTCCCCGTGGCTGTCCACTATATAGAGGTTTCACTGTATTAAAAAAACACACATCATTGTAAAATCAATACATTCTTCACTCCGTTCAGAATCTAAAAAATTATTTAAACGATTATTAGGTTAGTAACTTTGTTTGATCTATTTATCAAGTAATTGAATTAACAGAAATATTAATAATTATTAAAATTGAAAAAACTTAATTTTAAATAATTAATTAAAATCAATATTGTGTATAGTAACCTAGGCTATTTTCAAATAAGGTCAAATTACACAATATTTTTTAAAAATTAAATACTTATATATATTTTTTTTATGTTATAATAAAATAACTATTTTACAGAACAGGTTAGAATTAAATAAATGTATCTTATTAATTCTATTAGATTGAATTTGACAGTCACCGTTCCTGTGGTCAGGGTGGAATTATATGGCTTTATAGCTTATTTAGTAGTACACCCAATTACCAAGTCAACTATTTCACAGTACCTGTTTGTTAGTATTTGTGTTCAATGTGTTTTTTAAAATACCAATGTAATTATTATTTATTATTTAATAAAAAAAAATGCATATACTATCAACTATAGATTAGTAATCTGTTTAAATTGTAAATTCAATATTTATCAAAGTTTGAAATAACTTTTTATTATTGTTATAAGTACTTCCTACTCATTTATTTCATAATTAGCACAATAATAATCTTAAATAAATGACTAATTAATATTTACATGGTACAAATTATAATTTTAACAATAAATTTAGTTAGCATATTATTATACCTTATATATAACTTAATTTGTAAGAAGAAAATATTATGAATTTAACTTACTTTAATTTAAACTTAAAAAGTGTTAAATTGTAACATTCAAATTAAATGCTAGAATCTTTAACTATGAAATTGTATTTACATTTTTTTTTTGATTTGTGAAAAAACTTGTGTATTGCACAACAATTATATTTATACTTTCTTTGATAAAAACTAAAATACTGTTTTTTATATAAAAATAAAATTCTTAAAATAAATGTAAAGGCCTCATTATTTCATCCCGGATATATCAATAATGTGTAAAACTAATGAATCATTTGTAATTATAAATAATTTACAATGTACTGTTAAATGTATACAATTTTAATAAATCGAAATAATATTTTAAGAATTCTGGTGGAATTTTAATTAAAAACCAATATTAATTGTTGGTAAAACATTCTTATATTTAAAATAAAATAATATTTTTACTTTCACATGTCTTAAAAGTGTAATTGTTTTAATTTCCTATTAACTAATTCAGTCATTGTTAATCACAAAGTTATATCAATACAAGGTGCTTATTACATGTAGGTAGGTATATAATAAAAGTCTAATACATTCTTTGTGGGATTATTTAGATTATTCTTGGATTATTAATTTAAGTAAAACCTTACAATCATTACAAACAATATTCTTTATAATATTATTATCATATTTCAATTTTTAGATAATTGTTTATAAATACAGAATGCATATAGATTTCATTATTAAACTGCCTTACGTTTTACTTCACAATTTGGCCCGATATTTTTAATCGTTTTAACAAAAGATTAAATATGTAGTCTATATAATGCATTAATACAAGATAAATGGTTTTCTTTTCTTTTTTTAAATATGTATACTTATGTGTGTAAGTGTATTGTGGTGTATTGTGATTAAAAAAGCACATCAGCCAATTCATTTTAAACGCATTCAAGGTGTTGACAAACTAAAATTTTTGTTGTTTCATCCATGTTCCAATAACTCAAGATTTATAATAATGCAGTATATTTAAGCATTACTGTTTTTATTATTGATAATTGTTTACGTTCATGGCACAATGGTCAAATGGGTTGTGGTCGTATATCGTTTGCCCCTTAAACCACAACAAAAGTGTAGAAGTGTTTATCTACCCGCAGACGAAACGGCTCTTTTTACATTTTGATCAAATAATAGATTCGAGGGGGATTTATTTTTTTCATCACTTACCCATTATTAACCTATCATCATTTTTAAAATGCCTTTAATAATTGTTATAATTCATTAAATTTTCAGAAACGCTGATTTGACACCTTATCCGGACGCTGATAAAGACATATCCACAGTACAAGATGATCCGAAAAAAGGTAAAGATATTTTGATACTTTATAAACCGTAAAGATGCGTTCATGTGTTATTATTCGTGCACACTTATATGGTACTCTGATAAACTTGTTTACGTTAAAATAATGTAATAATGTTTTGACAATTACGAGAAAAATGTCGTCAAGAAATTAGGCACGTATGCGCATATTATTAACTGTTAGATAATCAAAGATAAAAATAGCGTTATTTGTATGGGGGGGTTTGAAGCCGGGATATAAACTATGGACTATTGACTGACCGCCCGTTCGCTGTAATCGTGGTAAACAAGGAGCATTGCTCGTTCATTAAACGTTGTTGAGCGACTTAAGTGATCTCAATCAATGTAGTGTACGCGTATACATCGCGTGGAAATAATAATTTACGTGCTTCTCTACGACGATTCGGATGGAGTACGCCAGATGTATGCTAATTATGGGTATGTGCTATTAATACTTAAATTATAAAGCCGAGAACCGATGATCCGTTTCGATGAAAATATAAATCCAACCATACGGTTATGGTATATAAAATATAATCGATGGATTTACGTCTAACGTGTATTTCAAGATTATTGTTACGCCTAATGATTTAATTCGAATCTCATGATATTATAATTCCTCTGTGATGTACATAACATAAGTATACCAGAGTTAATGCTTCAGTAATATTATTAATTATTATGCGGCCACTCAACAGCAATGTTGGTTACGAGTAAGTGTATGTGTGTATGAATGGTTATTAAAATTATTTTAAAACGTTTCTATAAATAATTTTAGATAATTCTGTAATATCAACACGTATTAAAGCAGGTGTATAGATACTTGAATCGACTATCGTTCTTATTTCATTGTTTTCAACATTCTTATTTTCCAAGGATGAATAATTATAAAATTATATTGTGTATAAAATGTTATTACTAGCCCACACTCACATATTATACATATTATTCTCTTAGAAGTAAGCGAGGATTAGTTAATACATTAGTAAACCTATAGATTTTAGAATTTACAATACTAATATAATATATTTATATATATATTTTAGTAGATTATAAAATAAATTGTATAATATATGTTTTCATTATGATTAGAGATATCTTTATTTTCTCCTGGTTGTTCCTTGCACAAGCGTCCATTTGGGTTATCATATACAGACGTATTTTCTTCTGTTTTTACTGTACCTATTTCATAAGATTGAACTATTGTTTTTATATTATTAATTCGTTAATCATGTTATGTGTTATCAGAGCTGCTATTTTATTTGAAATTCAATATACTCTGTGTTATAGATTTCAACCAGTTTCCTGAATTTTGGATACTGGTTAATATATTATAGTATCGCATTTTATATTATTCAAATTCATTTTCGCTAATAAATTAATTTTTATGTATGACTCAGTATCTGTATTTACATATTTAATTAAATTTAACCAAGCAATGTATAATAAGTGTCTTTTATTATTTTATCGAGTAAACATTTTGATATTATGATATATTATAAATAAAAAAAATAAATTTTAGAAGGTTATAGCTGTGGCCAAAAATATACAGCAGTTCAAACACAACATTTTACAATGATTCTGGTAAATTTATCGACGATGTAAAGTCGATAAATTTTATTTTAAATTTATTTTATTTACGATAGATTTTATTTTACCGTGTAAAATAGTATTAAATAGACGAAATTCGTGTTCTAACTCAATAAATTGTCTCGGTAGTTCGAATCATTATACTATAAAATATTGGTTCAAATAAATAAAAATACGTTGTTAATGAGTTTTTATCTCTATAATGATTTTGCAAGGTTTATTACACGTCGTTAGAAAGTCGTCTTACGCACTGCGGAGAGGTTCGTTAAAACAATATATCGATCATCGTTTTGAACGTCGGCCAAAAGGAAAAAAAATGTATATGAAATCGATGTAATCAATATATATGCACATAATATATATAGGAACGCAATACATTATTTCGTATATACAATATACTATAGGTAATGTTATAATGTTCTTAGAGCCGTAGTCTGCATTGGTGCGCATACATAGGTACAAAAGCGATCTCGTGTTTATTATATGGGCATAAGACGAGTATTTAAACATTCTTGACCTGGTTTCGTAGTGCATGATATCGCACCCGATTTTCAAAATCATCGAAACGTAACGTTGCCGCTGCGATGACGTGTCCTGTGAGAGTATATACACCCGACGTCCGAGGTTGACCACCACGGTGAACAATTTCACGCAATAAATTTTCGGTTAACTGTAATGCCATGATATATATATATATATATTGTAGTTGTATGTCGCGCTCTGCACCTGTGGTGATTTAATTGTTTTTCAAACAATAGGAAGGATAAGATTTTATTTATTTCAGCATATGGGTATTTTGGATAAAAATAGAGTAATTGTCATATAGGTATTACTATACGTAAAATAACCGGAGTCTATATACGTGGATTGACTCAAGGGATGGGACTCGTTCAGAGGTAGTTTGAAGTGAAAATTGTGTCCGGGTGATCATAAATTTAGGTCCCTTAACCAATACCAGACTTCACAGATTTTATATCTGGGTTATGGTGTGTTTTTATGGAAGGGGGAGTATGGAAGATAGATTACCCCTTGATTAATTTCTTCCCCGGTCTAAAAGGCAGTATAAAATACTGTATGTAAGTACAGCGTAATATAAATTTTAAATACTTATGTATTAGTTAATATTTTAGCTTGAAAATCTTTACGATCCAGGACACCTGCCATCCAGCTCAATTCAGCTCCGTGTTGCACCTATAGCACTTGTGAACGCAGGGTGGGTTTTTGGGATTCCAACCCCTTCTGAAATATCAGAAAAAATGTTATAAAAATATGTACTGAAAATCTAATAGTTATTTCAAATTTTCCCATGAAACTTGCAAATAAAATTTATAAATATATATATACTCGTATAATGAGTAATACTCCCCGAATTTTTTTCTTGCATTCGCCCCTGACCTGTACAGTACGTCACAATACACTCGTACCACAACTACTACACGGAACCGTTGTCGCTCGTCCAGGGCAGTTGGCATATATAGGTATGTATAATACGAGGCTGCCGTGGGTGGTCCGGCGGCGGCTGTGTGCAGTGTTTGTTGTTTCGTATAAGTACATAATATACACCCGCATTGACGTTGCAAAATACTATACGATCGCGTATATAAGACTTAAAAGGGGACAGAAGAGATAAAAAAATAAAGTAACAACGGTGCCAGTTGGCTGTCGACACCGATGACCTCAAACGGTCGCGAGCTCGCGCGCACGCACGTTGGCGGTGGTGGCGGCGGTGGCGGAGAGTCCAATATTGTATTATATTGTGCGAACTCCTTGTTACGTCGTCGTCGCCGCGGACAACTCGTTCGGGGTCTCGGTGTAGTGCGTGTCCGAGTAAATAATATGCGACGGTGATAGTGGTTTATATATATATATATATATAAATTTGTTCGAGTATAAGCCAAAACCAATTATATATTATAAATAATTCCCTGAAAGGTCGTCGTCGTCTCGCGAGCATAGAGAAACTTTAACGCGCAAATGATATTTTGTCGTGCACTCGTGTGTGTGTGGGTCTATATATTATGTGTAATGGAAAACATTGCAATTATTTTACAAAGGTAAAACGCGTCACTGTACGTGTACTGGTAGCGCATTATTGTGACCATTGCACAGCAGCATCCAGCACGTTTACACTGTAGTATACATTCATATATATCATCTCGGATGAGATTCTATGAGTTGTTGAATTGATGAAAATCGCATCGAGCATCGTAAGTTTCGCATAATAATAATAATATTATTATATAATATACTGGCATATAATAAAAGCCAGCTGGGAGAACTTCAATGTTGTAATGATTTTTTTTTTCACTTTAAATACTACGTCGAAACAAATTTTGCGAAAGCAAATAAACTATTTCTATAAATTGCTTTTATTAGTGTACCACCGTTTTAATATTTTAACTCAATCGCTTCATTAAAATATTATAAAAATTTCATACATAATGATACGCTTTCTTTTCGCGTATTATAATATTATAAACCATCTCGATTTAACTTTTTTCCTTCAACGTCTAGTTTAAACGTCACGAAAAATGTTTCTCGTCAGTGAACAATAACTAAGTATCTGCATTATGAAAGTGCTTCACGATGATACAATGTCTTGTACATACATTTCTTTTTTATATTTTATTTATTTATTCGTAGTCATACTAGTTTTTAAATTTTATATACTTTTATCGATATAAATACATTATAATTTAAAAACTATGTAATAATAATAAGAAAAACACAATTAATTATTCAACTGATTTTTCTATGAGTTCACGAATTACATTTTAAATATAAGTCTTATTTAGTAGTAGTACACCTATTTGTAGTTATGCACTTTGACATAACTAAACTGTGTGACACTCTGTCGTTCTGGAAGATGTTATTATAACGGCGACCACATTAACGAAATGTCAATACAGGTCGATAAAATAATAAAACGTGCGTGCTGAACAATGAAATAATTTATCCTAATCTTATCTGCAACGATGGTCGTAATTTATTGGCCGAAGGTCAATAAGTCTCCGGAAGAATTTTCATTAGGCGCACGTCTAGACAATACTACGTTACATTATGCGATATATCACGCCGATGAGAACTAAATAATAATTATTATATGCATAATAGTATTATTGCGTTCCTATAGTACAATAAACCTACCATATGCCTGAGCGTTGTTCGCGCCGCTTTGACAGTGATTGAATTGTTTACCTCTAGGCGCGTGACCTCTCTCTACTACTTCCCAATCGCGTACATTTTGTTTCACTGCTTGAACTTACAGGATTAGAAATAAACGCAAACGCGCACTATTAGAGAACGTTTTTTTGCCTCATCTTAAAATTAATATGCAGTAATAAATTTAAAATGTGTGAAGAACATTATTATTTTTATTCTATTCGACAATGCTATATAATATAGATATGCACATACTCCGGATTAGGAGTGTTATAATGTAATTTGGTATATGTCTTAATTTTGGTCTCTATACTCATCTTGAAGATAAGTATATGCATATTATTTATATAATTACATATGTCTATATTGTAGTTAAACACCTTGTTTCTAAATTTCTGGTTTTAAATGTACAACAGCGGGCGTATGACTCATGACCGACCGACCACTGTCTGTCACCGACAATTCGCCGCAGTACTTTTTCTCTCGAGTGGAACCAATAGCAGTTAATTTGTTTTCGCGACAAGAATATAATATGGCATTGGAATTACTTTTAACAATAGGTTGTTGCGGTTTTTATGCAAGTTAGTTCGGGAAACGTTAAGCTGGGATTTATTTATATATATATATATATATATATATATATATATATATATATATATATATATATATATATATATATATATTATTACGAGTACAGGTAGTAAGCGCTTTGGTATTTACGTATTTTTAAATAAAATACAACGTGAACCATTCTGATTGAATAATAAATAGTAAATCGTATACACACTCACACACGCGAATAGTGTGCACACGTACGAGAGACCTTCGAAAGATTATACCGTGTACGGTTATATGTATATAGGTCCTGATATACGTCTCAAATGGAGAAAAAAATGAATTTTCAATTCATTTGAAAATGATTTACTTCTTTCTTTTTCTTACGATATATTAAAATACTTTTAATTTTTCAAACATAGTAATGTATTGTTGTTCAACAGTAATAATGTGTACAGTGTAATATTGCAATCGCAGAAGTAGGTATTGCTTGTGAATTCAATCGTTATTTATCTCGCGCAATACTGTGTTCTCCGAGTTTGTTGTTTTTATTTTTACGTCGCTGTTTACATGAAACCCTTTCCTTTTCCGTGCATTTCGCATCGCCACGAAACCGTGTCCAGTGCTGCACCAGTAGCGTATCTCATATCATAGGGGATCGTTATTGCGCAACAATGACAAATGGAACAATGGCGTAGTTCTGCAACAGGTTGTGTCCCCCGACCGCAAGTGCTTGTGTGTAAACTTGTGCCAGTGTCTATGTGTATGTGTGATTTATATCGGCCACTTGTGTACTATAAATAGAATTCGAAACTCGATAACGTCTGTTTTGGTTTTGCTTGCGACATTGCCCCCGTGGTGTATAATATACCTTGTATATTTACGACGAACGTCGCTCAGACCTAGGCTACACGCTCGAGACACGAATATCGCAAAAAAAAAAAAAAACAAATAAAATATAAAAAAATCGTTCGTCATTACCACGCACAGCATAATGACTGACGAATCAGTGGGCATTGATCGATAAATCGTTACTAAAATAACAATAACGAAAAAAAAAAAAAAAAAGAAATATAATGAAAAGAAATCGAAGTAAATGGATTGTTTAGGATGCCACCGCCCGCGTGTCTTGGGATCTACTCAATGATTTTTATCTCGATTTTATGTGGGATTAAAAAGAGCTAATAAAACAAATCGTCAGACTTCAATTTATTAAAGACTTAATTGAAAGGGGGAAAAAATAAAAATAATAAAAAACAAAAGAGAGACAAATTATTCCAGTCGTACATTTATCATGTGATAGAAACTGGTTGCGTCCACACGCATTTATTCAAATCGGTCTAGCGATATTGTCTATCAATGATATCGCCCGAAGCTTTTGTGCAATTATCAATACTCCGAAAGCCGTTGAACAGAGTACTGTGATTGAGCACGATTGACAAGTATCAAAGGGAACAGGGATGAATTATAATTTGTGCATCCGTTCTGTTGAAGGTTAGCTACACGGGCATAATATGACTATGTATGTATTGTCCGTTGGGAGTCGATTGGCTTAAAAACTGCAGATTATTTTCCTTTTCTCTTGCGTTCGAAAGCGAAATAATAATATGATTCATAGCGTATACAATACCATCACGGTGCCACGCCTAAGTTATTATTGTTGACGGTAAGATGAAAAAAATAAAATAAAATTAGTCGCTCTCGAAAACGCGCGTATTATTTACCAAGTGACACCGGCGGCGGCGGCGGCGGTGGCTGTTGGTTGAGGTGGAGAGCTATCAAAAATTGCGCACACCTACGCCCACGTGCGTCGCGCGGACCCACTACTGAAACCGAAACGCGCGCTCTCATCAGTCATTGTACGATGGTAAAAATCATAATTTATTATTATTACCATACGCTCTCGACTGTGCCCAACGTATATACATCCCGTAATGGGCGCCGACAGTGGATAATTGAAATTAACATCTTCTAATCAACTGCTGCAGTTCGTGTCCGGAGGTGTTTATGACACCGTTTTGACGCGAGCGCTGTTCAAAAATACCGTCATCGATCGCTTCAGTGCGCGTTTCAGACATCTTTCGGTCCAGTGACGCGTTTACACGGTGGCCCCCCGGGCACGCCCGAATTTCATTCCACTGGTTAGGTACAAAATGTTTATTCATTAAAATATGTCAGATAGATATTGTCGTAGATGATAATATCATGTGCATATCATGAAAATACATCCGAGATTTTTTGTAAACAGAAAATCCTATATGCTAGGCCAAATTTTCTTCATACGGACACTCGTAATACTGAACAGAATCAAAGCCTATTCGAATATTTTGGGTTGCAGGACTAGACTATAGGATTTTCTGCCTGCAAAATCTTGGATGTATTTTCACGATTTTAGTTTCTGTATACTCATTAAATAATAGTGCAGTTGTATATTATGCATATTTCAGCGCTAGACTTAAATGACAGATAAAAAATTCGAATTTCATTCGCTTGTACTCACGCACACACAGGTACATTTATATAATATATATATATATACACATGTATTTCTTTCTTTTTCATCGTAGTCATTCTTTTTTTCTCGCGCACACAACACACACACACACACACACACACACACACACACTTATTAATATATAATGTATCCAATATTGCCGTGGTATAGGATTGAAATTGACAAACGTTGAACCCGTTCGGCCGTATAATAACGCAGCATCTCTCCCTCTTCCCGGTAAACGCCGAGCCACCGCCGCCGTGCCGCCGCCACTGGTGCAGACCGAATCGCGCGCGTCTGCAGCTCTAAACGCAGTTTCAGTATCGGTACCGGCGGCTCCGCATCCGCGATTCTAGTTGTTTACTCTTCGCGAACCGTAAAACGCATAACCAATCAAATAATAATAATAGTAAACCACTTGTTTTCCATTAAACTATTCGTTGCATTATATTAATATATTAATGATAAACCGTTAATTTGTTTCTTTTCTTTTTTATTTATTTGTTATTACGCACTAAGTTACGGTATAACCCTGTAACACTGTAACTGGCAAATAAACTTAATGTGAATAATATGAAAAGTTCTATGCTTATTAATCAGGTAATATTATCATACATATTTATTTGTATAAATTATATAATTTTAAATTATTTATTGAATATATAAGTTGCCTTTATTGAAAAATCGTTTTGTGTTTTAGTGCTTTGTATACGATGTTTTTTCAAACGTAAAAAAAGAAAAAAAAATCTAATTAACACCTTGCAAATAAATTTTAATTATTGTTGTTGCCGCGTAACGTATTCACCCGATGTGCTATCGTTCTCTCTTGTTTTCCTCGGTCGTTGTAAACATACACGCGTATCCTCCGAGTGAAAGCACATTATGGAACAGCGGTTCTTTTGTTATTCGCGTATATACCGATAATGGGCAACTATCGGACACAAAAGAACCATATGTGTGTGTGTGTTTTAGGGTGATAGTATCTCTCTTATCAAACAATCGAGCGTGATGTAAAAGTCCGGTGGATTTGGGTTAATAAAAAAAAATTTCAACCGGCGCGCACGTTGAACAATAAGAAACCTTGGACGAAATCTTACAGCGCTGCGGTGCGGCATGTATGCATGAACGTTGCTGTAAAAGTTTCAGACATTTCACACAATTTTCTTGCGTAACTACTGAAATTCGCTTCTGGCAACATCTATAATATAATATTTACCGTATTGGAATATTATTTTTTCATGTCTGCTCCGCGTCAATCTTGAGTATTTGACACATTGGAAATGCATAAATCCATGTGACCGAATCAAGCGCGGCTATGTTAGAATCGAATACCAATCTAAATGTAACTTTTACTAAATTTTTTCGGTTGATCGCCCTTGAACGCGCGCACAATATTTTTAAAAATGTTTCATGATATACGAAAATTATTAATGAAATTTGTACGGTATAGAATGAAAGTTAAGTCAATTTTTAATAATTATTAATTAAAAAATAGAGAAAAAATTAATATTGTTATTAAATATTTTTCACGCGAGCACAAGTGTATTTTTCTAATCAACGGTTGAATGATTTGAATAAATATTGTTATAAAATTGGAAGCCGTTAGGTCATTTAAGATTCAACAAATTCGGTGTGTGGCCAAACCGGTTTGTATAGATTACTATTGAAATTGAATATAATATATAGTCAAGCCGGAATTGTGGGAGGAAAAATGAAACATTTGTCAGCCAATTGCTTTTGGTGGGCATCCAAGTCTATGCTTGTAGTTTTTTTTTGCATTTAGAGTATACTGTCATATAATTGACATATGTCTGAAAACGCATATAGGTACACATCACACACTCGTGCTGCATACGGAATCAGTGCCCGTTATAATGTGGTATGCCGCTTTTTATCCATAAACGGCATGTTGTTTGAAGGGGAAAAATACCATTCGGGACATTGGGGACTTGTTGTTGTGCGCTGATGACGGCGTATGGTGTTTCTAGACCGACAGTATTTTTATAACATGAAAATAGCAATGTGGGATGAGCATATGGCCCACGTGTAGGGTTACATGGGCGCACCGGAAATATTACCATCATCACTTGAATTTTTTTTTTTTCAGGGTGTGCGTAAACGATTTATATTAATATCATGCGCGTTTTAATAAGAATAAAAAATAAAAATATCCTTCGATTAAATAACCCTTGTATATTGTATTTAAATCGCTCGTTTTCCGACGCTAAACATTGACTATAGGAATGTGTTTAGGCGTGCAATATATTACGTTTTATCGTGCGCACGTGTTCTCATAGACTGTAAACCGACTTTATAGGTAAATGGAAATTTTTCGAAAAATATTACATGACGCGTGGGTCGAATAAATTGGCGTTATAATGAATATTTATAACCATAATAATATGGTGTTTCTGGGATGATAAAAAATAAAATAAATAAATGCATGAGCTTGATTATCGAAAGACTTGTAAAAACAAGAAGGGGTCATTTACCGTCTTGCAGTGTATTGTGAAGTTCTTCTCGCACTACATTGCAAAACTGCAATCACACAAGTCGTTGTTCTCTTGTTATTTAGTTGCACGTGGTTAAGAAAAAAACAAGAAAAAATGACTGAATCCGGTTTTGGGAAGCTCGACCTTAAATGGACATTTAATACGAATGATTGTAATAATTGGGTATTAAAAACATTCTTCGATAAATATTAGCTTTTTGTTTTACATTCTCTGAAGTGGCGACAATATTATAGTTATACTGCACGCGTATTTTAAACTAGAATCCTTCTCGTTGACTGGTTGTGAGGGTGTAAGATACATATGTTTATATATATAGCGAGTACAGTAGTGACTACCGTGCGTACCTATATACAATGCAGCAGATGATGGACGGCGCACATGTATTTTTAGAAGGTTTATTTCGGGATATTTAAGTGCACGGAACTGCATTATAATATCGTGTAGAATGTATATTTATGTTTTTCGGTTTCAATGCGTGCGTGTAGAACGACAATATAACGTCAAATGGATAACTATTTTATTTTACTATTTTGCGTAGTATAAAATTCTAAGATCTTAATATAACAATCGTTAAGCGTTTATTTACAATCTATATATCTAATGTAATGTTAGTTTAAATTTTTGAGATTATAAATTATTATAATATTTTTACTATACAGCATATGCTTTATTTAGATCGATCCTGGTATTAGATCCAAGTAAAAATTGCATCAAATAGTACAGTATCAAACTAAAGAATTTCTATACGCATATAACGATTACAATTTTCAAACTTGCAAATATTCGTAATTGATAGTTAATAGTTTTATTAATATAAATAAGATTTCATTATCTTGTGATTTGAATAATATTATGTACTTTATTATTCATATATATATAAATATTATAAAACTAATTTAGAAAACTTAACTTGTCTAGTTTATGTGATCATTATATACCCTTTATTGTAATTTATTTTAACATATTCATCGTACCGTATATATTACTTACTATATATACTTGGTTAACGAGTTTTTTTCTTAATATTACTTTGAAATGAAATCAAAAACGATTTAATTAAGTTTTACACGGTTATATGATCCTTTACGTATATAGAATTGCAAAATTGCATGTAATGCCGTGTAGTCAAACTTGATACTTATTCGTGTCTGAAAATCGATTGTTATTCGATTGCTACAATAGAAAATGTTTGAAAATTAATGTTGATTATTGACACGTAGCAGCGAGCTAAATAATTTAGTATTTATTAACATAGCTAATTACATGAGCGTGAAGTTTCTTTAAATGATAAATACATTCAAATGCAATGGAAGTAAGAAAACAAATCACATTTTTATACATATTGTATACACTATCATATGTCCTTATTGGAGTTTACTTATATAACTTATAAGTATTGTGTACAGACTGGCTTTCGTACGCGCAAAAAAATATTTTATACACTTCTACTTTTAGCTTGGTATTACATATGAACCGTGAATGTACATATGTATAGCGATATTATAGATTTACATTCCAAGCATAATAAAACGAATATTAAATCAGTCAGCCGTTTAACCACTAGTACCAGCAGTACAAAGCGATAAATTATTATACTAGTATAATCATTGATTTTATAATAAATAATATTATATTTTATTCATTAACCAATGATATAATATATAAGTACGTTGTACGACTTTTGATAAGAAATACGTAATAATATTACTATTCTGTTTCGTTTTATTAACTTGACATTTGACGCTTGATTGCACATACCTGCATCCATTTTAACTTATATATTTTATGTATAGTGACCAGACATATAAATCCAAAAAAGGAGTGTATTTTAAAACTGTATCCCTCTATTGTAAAAAATGTCTATCACGAGAGAATCAGTCAACGTGTATAAATAAATCTTTATTACAATGATCCCAAAATATTTAACTTTAATATTATTTGAAATTTTATTGCAAAACATAAAGTTTAAAATTTAAGAAAATAATATATATGCTACGGTTAAAATGCATGCGAATAAAACAAGTTACCATTTAGTATTTTATTATTAGCTATTATTTTATTTCAAGTTATACATCATACTAAGTAGGAAAATAAAATCTTGGATTAATTTATATGAGGTCAAATCATAAAATACCAATGAATAATCCAATTATAAAACAAAAATCAAAAACATGTATAAGCTCAAAATATTTTCAAATATTTACAATTTCATGTACTTAGCAGTGTTGTCAAGGATACTAAAAGAGCACAGCCCTACGAAAAAGAGTACGTCTGGTTACCATATTTATATGTTATAATAATGTTAAAATATAATTTTTATCAGTAGGTCAACTATACAATGATATATGTGTATATTATGTCTGAATATAATTGGAAATTCTTACGGAATTCTAAAAAGTAACTTACATCCTTAATTTTCTTTTTTTAATTTATAGCTCAAATAAATCTTTCAAAAGAATAAATCATTACCAGATAACAATAAAAATAGCTACTTTAATGCTACCTATATTGTAGAAAAAACGTGAATCAAATTGAAAAATATAATTTTATTGTAATTGAATTTGGTTCTTGTAATTGAATAATCTTTTCAAACAATTCTTGGATACAACAAAAATGTATTTTGTGGTCTTAACAATGAACCATAAACGCATACTTACTTTTATCAATCAACCAATGTAAAATTCGTTTCATACCAATATATATTTTTACTATTGACAAAATACATTTTGTGATTGAAATATTTTATTTTTCAACACATTCCTTTATTTCTGGACATATTTATAAAATGCTGTAAAAATATTCTCTAAAACGGTTTCAATAAAATTACAACTATTTTATGTTTTGATTGAAACCTAATTGTTACAGTAATTATGTAATGTTTGATATAAAAATCATATATATTTTTCATAATCATCATTCCAAGCGTAACCATTATTATTATCATATAATTATGCTATGTGTATGTATAAGTACATATATAAGAACCTTTTCGGCTAATTGATTAATGCATTTACATATTATAATTATTACTTACAGACGCACGTATACTTCTAAGTTTTAAATATTTGTTTATTATTTTAAAACCCGTTATTAGTTATGAATGAAAATCGCCGACAGTAATTACTTGCACATTGCGCTTTAAATTTCCAACTTTTTCTCGCAACAGACCCAGTCAACGTACCACGGCCCGATTTAATTTTTTTCTTGATAATAATATATATATTTATTTATGCGAAAATCATATTTTATTATTAATCGTACAAGTATACTCTTTAATCACCCGTCGACATTGTTTTGAAACTGCTTTTCACGTGGTTGTCCGTCTACTGCCTCCTGGTTTAAACACGCCACTGCACTGTCCCGCGGATCTGATTTATCGATACACTGTCCAACAATATAATATGTTATAGGATTATATTATACAGCACAATGCGCTGTAGAAAAAAAAAAAAAGTATAAACAAATTTCTTATTTACGTTTTACCTCCGTTAAGCGCGTGTCAAAAATTTCGCCATATATTTATAAGCATTATATGCATTTCATTAGAGGGTCGCGTGATCGCGCCTTACATAAAAATAAATTAAACGATATTATTAAAACGACTTGTAATAAAACGGGCGTTTATTTATCAGTTTAAAAAAAACTATATCCAGATGAGGTCATCGCGTAACGTAGTATCTACTTATTATAAATTATATTTTTTGTTAAATTATTATACTTATGAATACTATGTCTGTATTTATATATATATGAACATTTTATTATTCGTATTTCGTATAATATATGTTAATGTTAACGGTTTATATATTATTATTATTATTATTATAATACATTATATGCACAAAATAGTTGGTGTGTGTGTGTGTGTGTGTGTATATTTGCGCGACTGTATATGTTGTGTATACCAAACAAGTACATACACTTAAATTGTACATTTATGCGTATTATTATGTAGAAACAAAGGCATTTTAACAACTCCATAAAAGGCGGGTGTATGTAGGAGTTGTAATCCCAGCTGATCAGACTATTCAATTATTTTAGATACATGTGTGTGAAATGTTACTGAAACATAGGTAATTTTAAAAGAAAAAAGTACTACTGCCGCGTCCGATACGATTTCGAACGAGTTTTTATTTTCTTAAGACGTGTCATCTCTAACAATGTAATCTTTTGTACTGTAAGAGTTTCAGTTTTATGATGAGTTTGGGTTCTATTCATTGTTTTATTTTTTTTTACATGAATCAACATTAATACGTAATAATTGTCTATCCATGGCAACATGGGTTTCAATGATAATTAAAAGTTGCTATTTTTCATTTTTAAAAATCTGAAGATAATATTTATGTAAAAATTATAATGCTTGTTTTTTAAATTTTTTTTTCAAAAATACTTCTATATTTGATTAATCTAACCTTTACATGACAAATTACTAATACAAATGATTATAATATGTTTATTTTTGGGAATTTTAGTTGTTCATCTATATGTTTTATGTATATTTTTTAGTAAGTTATATCAGAGAATTGATTTTTGGTATATAAAATGAAAAATAGTATAAAGAGTAAAAATGTTATGTTGCGTCAAATATAATTAGGATTTTATGTAATCGAGTATGTAGTAAATGTTTTTTAAGCTTGCAACGAATCTTTTGTATATGGATATAGTTTCACGAAGTTGTGTTTCAACCAGAGACAATAACTTAATCGTACTATTGATGATAATAATAATTGTAACATCATCTATATTAATTTGCGAATGAGTTAAAAATCAATTTTGACTATTTTCACGAAGCTATCGAATGAAATTCCTCCGCACCAATGATAGTGTTTCGAAAGATATATTATATATTTTATGATTCTCAAATATAATTCAACCCCACACGCGCAGCAGGTTGGACGGCGCTGGTGTTTTGCTCGCACGTATACTATTTCTAACACGTACAAACGCGTAAACGATATCGTCAATTGACGATCAGACGTTA
Source organism: Sipha maydis (assembly GCA_034509805.1). Classification (NCBI taxonomy): domain Eukaryota; kingdom Metazoa; phylum Arthropoda; class Insecta; order Hemiptera; family Aphididae; genus Sipha; species Sipha maydis. The sequence continues at coordinate 70,493 of JASXSY010000325.1, forward strand.
TAATAATTATTAAAAAAAAAACATAGACAATCGCCGACCAAATATAACTTTTTTTCCTCCACAAATCGTTTTGACCTTATATAAAATATTTATATATACATATATATCACACAATATTCTAGTGCTTTATAACGTGTAATAATAATAATAATATTATTGTCAGTACATTATGCGATCGCGCGTGTGTGTGTGTATATCTGCGGAGTTGTGTGTACAAGTGGTATAAAGATGGCGTCGGTGGTGTAAGAAAGGTCTGCAACGGCGACATTGCAACTATAGTTGTCCGGCTAGACCAGAGCCGCATTCCTGGTCCGGGCCGACTCTCTATACGTGTGCGCGAGCGTTTAAGTCGTTTCCCGACGTTAGTTTGCTGGCCCGATTGTATGCTTTTTTTGTCGTTGTACCAATAGAACATGATATTATACTATGCACAGGTATTTACTTGACGGTCAATGTACATTCGAATCGCGCCTCATCCATACGTATAATCTATGTAATAACTCGTATTATAACAATATTGAAATGATTTAGATTAATCAGACGATTTCGACCAGCAATCAAAACACCGCAATAGTGCGATTAACGTGTGCACACGTATAATACTCGCCTAATAAATGTATTCGTACATACAATGTGTTTGAAAATTATTCATATGATTTCAAAAAATTATATGTATTGTAAAATTTGAATAATCAATTTAGGATAAGTTGGTCAATTACCTTAAGTTCTATGTACAATATTTACAAATGTCCAATGTGTTGATTATATTAAGTCTTAGGTATGTATATTATATTTAAAATGAAAATGATACGATAGGTAAACTATTCTACCTCTTCACACTTCTCAGGAACAGATGTGCAAAATTCAATTTTTTTTTGTACATCAATTGACTGTTAACTGAATTCTGTACGGTTTATCACAGATATTTTCGAAAAACACGCCATACTGTTGTTTATTGAATAGCAAGCTCGCTGGATGCATGACTAACAGATTTCTACAAGCTTCTTACGAAACTTTGTTGAATTTGCCCAACGATTTTATTCGAATTTTTTGATCGATCTAATGACTTACCTTTATAAGAAATCTGTTTTAAATACTAAATCATCTTTAATACATTGGGATCTTGGAATTTCAATGTTAAACTCTTGTCTAAAATCATGCTGCACTTTTTGAAACGAAACATACAAAACACTTTTTGTTGCTTGGTCGATATTTCGATAACAATTAATCACGTCACTCGTAGAAAAAACACTTTATCGTAACTTGTTGGTAATCGATAAAAAACTCGATAATCCTACTATTCAGATGGTTGTTACTTTGTTTACCATGAACTACAGGAACATATTCGTTGTATATAAATTCACTAGCTTACTAAAATTACATATTATGTTATAATAAATGATATATAATATGTGTGTCGTGCACGTACAATGTACGTCGTACATTTCACATTTTTATTCGTATAATTGTACATAATTTTGATCGGCAAGATGCCGAAAATCAAAATGGATTTCAATCGGATTTTGAAATCCGAAATACTTGATGAAAATTAGAAACCGGGTAAAAACCGAAATTCGAAACCCGACAAATCTTTGAAGCACGATTTTCTTGAAAACTGAAACCCAGAGAATAATTTAACCAGGTTTGAACTCGAAACTAGTGTTTAAATTAATTTTAAAATATTTAACTATGTAAAACTGTTTATAAGATTTAGCTTGGTTTATATTTATAGTTTATTTTTAAGCTTCAGAACATATATTGAAAATTGAAATAAATATTTTGATACCGGTAGGTGGTAATACTCAAAAGTTAGAATTGACTATTTTAAATACTCGTATTAGTCAACAACATGTCAGTTATTTTGAAAAGAGAATTATTTATGATTTATTCTTATATACATAAATATATATTGTTAATAATTGTTACTGTTTTCATTTGTGATTTTTCTTATTTATCATTAATTTATATATTGTCCTTCATTGCCATTTTTACTCTATACTATTTAATAAAAATTAACGAAAACCATCAATAGGTAACCTTTTTATTTTTCTACTAAAATAATTAATATTAATTTATCTTAAATTTTAGTATATACATTTTAGCAGCAAATCTTAATTATATCCGTAAACGTAACTAGAAAAAACATAAAACGCAGTTTTAACCATTTAACCGAAACCCGTTTTTACTCCCTGATTATCATATATGGTATATAATATTGTAGCAATATTGCGTATAGACGGTACTGTGAATATTGCGAATTATTGATTTTCTCTCGAAGACATCGCTCGCACACATTTGTAAAACGTACGATAAACAACGTAGAGTGGAAAAAAAATTATCGATTTATATATATATATATATAAAATATAAATTTATTATTATTATTCTCTCTTCGTCTTCCGTTTTCTTTGCGTTTTTATCATGTGCTAAGAAAACGAGCTGGGAATAGAGAGAGAGAGAGAGAGAAAGAGAGAACGAGAGAAATAGAGAAAAAGAGAGTCACGGTCGAGATGAAAACGCATTTTTTCCTCGGGGCAAGTGACCTTCGGGCGATCTGCACCAATGATGGCTGCCGCGCGCGGTACATATCACGCAGACGTTCCGCGGAACCGGGGAGGGGGAGCGTACTGATGTGAGAGCGGGATCGCGCGCGTGCGCGTGTGTGTGTAACTCCCCCCGCCGCGGGCGGAAAGTGCCCTCGTAAATAGTCGACGACAGTGACGGGAATTCGTGGTCCGGAAAGGTATGCGGTATCCGGTCACGGGAAAGAACTTTGTTGATTTTTTTTATCCATATCCAATAAACAACAGTATTGGCGGCAGCAATTGGAGTATTATTATGTCTACGTTTTTATTTTCATTCGATTTATATTTTATTTATATATACATTCCTCCAAGTAAACGCGTGCGTATATGTTAATATAGCGTTTTAGTTCATAATAATACGGTGCGTTTGATTCGTAAACAAAGATCGACTGTATCATTTTCCTACTGATTATAAAACAGACGGATTGACCACGGTATTGAGGTCCTCGACTATTAATTATTATGCTTGTACAAACTGCCTATAGATACCATAGTTAATAAATGTGTAAGAGAGTTTTTTTTTAATTTTGCTTTTTTTTGGTAATTTTGAAGTAGTTGAAATTGTTTTTGCTTCATTAAATATTTCAAATACCAAAATTGATTTCGATTATATACATTTTGTATTCTTTAAAATGTTTTCGTTGATTTGTTTTAGTCAATTTAAAATGTTATTATTTGATTTCAAACGTTTAATTACTAATTAGGTGAAATTTTATTTGTTTTTAGCGCATACACTTTTAACTTTTCAAAATTATTTAATATAACATTTAATATATTTGCAAAGCTTTTAAGTAACACGTGTTTTATGATGAGTTAAGCTTTTATCGTGTTTTTTCCAATGTCGTTACTCGTAAAATAAATAAATATTATGATGGTAAATAGTCATAATCATAAAAAAATGGTCATGTTTTTAGGCCATCGGACAAATATTGGTAGGACGTCAACAGCGGTAATGACGCAAATATATATTGTTTAATTGTACCAAAAAAAACGAAAGGCCCTGTTGAACGACGATAAAATACACATCGTGTCCTCCACATGACAAATCGTTTTTTTTTTTCACAACAATGTAATGTATTCCATATATGTATACACGGATTATTTTGTATTTTTGGTCTTAAATTCTCTGTTTAACTTTGTACATACAACTCTATTACGAGTATATTCAATCCACTTCTCGAATTGTCGATTATACCTGTAGGTTATGCTCTATATTATGTTTCTTTCTAAACCGTTCAAATCCTATATACTCGTATACTCTCATGTGTTAAAATATAAAATTATACTAAAATATAATCACAATATAAATATGTATTGCGAAAACATATACGTATACAATATAATAGTATATACACTCGCAATGGGCTGCTTCACACATTCATCTAAACGCGAAATGTGTTCGAAGTACACCAACTATTTGCTGTTATAATGTGGAAAAATAAAAATAAAAATTGCGAGTTTATGGCAAAAAATTATTTTACAATTGTTTTTATTTCAACAGGTTTTTCTATTTGTCATCGGCATACATTTAATTTGTTGCCTGTAGTATGGCATAATAAACGGTTAACTTTTTATCCATTTGTATACATATGTACAGTGTACACGTATACTGGATTTATTAGCAGACCATGTTTATTTAAAGTATGTATTAGACATTATTATTATAGGCGTTGAATGACAGTGGATTGTCTAATTGTTAATACAGTATTTCTACATGTAGGCGATAAATTTGTTCTAAATAATTTACAGTAAACCGTGTTGAACTGTACCATGGTAAATATATGTAAGGACATATACTATATAATTCCATTAGTAACTTATTATACGTATATAAAATATAATTGTAATGATGTAATCATACGCCATCTATTCACACTTCATAAGTGTATTTATCAATACTTTGTTATTTATGTTCATTTGATTACACAATTTATGTAGGTATACATTTTTTTTTATAATTTATAACAATATATGTGTGTTATATGGTTGTATGTAATATAAAACGTGAAGTTTGTCATGAGTAAAGATGTTATCGATCGATGAGACGTAACAAGTAATTCACTAGCGAAAAATTAAAGCAGAATTCCTAAATGATTATTTAAGATGAATTTCCGCTTTTTTGAGTGTAAACTGTACGTAAAACTGTGGCGGATTAACGTCCATCTGTATTTCGGGTTTTCTATATCGCGTTTCAATGTGCGGTGAGATGACATTTTAAATTTATCACGACGTGTTTCCAAACGAATAGCGAGTGTGAATTGTGTTTGTTGTACCAAATAAAATCGCACATTAGTCTTCGAACGACTCGCATGATGCGCATGAACCTACTATTTATTTATACACGAACACGATTTAATTGGAATATGAGTACACGTACAAGTACACACTATGTACGTGTAATGCGTGTGTATGCGGTTTATTAAAAATAATAATTTGACGTGTCCTATTGTATTATACATGCAATAAATTGTATATATAATAACATATAATATATGTTGTAATGTATTCGACTTTTCCGACTTGTTATTATCGCGCAAAATGTAATTAAAATAACGCGTGCGTATATAGACGGGGCCGGTCTTACATTATGTCTCACACACACGGGCGCAATAGCCCCGTAATTCGTATATTTCCTTCGAATACCAACCATACATATATGTGTGGTGTGTATACCTATTACCACATCGGTGGTGTAGAACCGAGTTGCCTGGCGGTAAAATAATTATTAAATATGTAGTAGGTACTAGTGATGCGAAAAATCCGGATTTGCCAAAGTTTGAAAATCCTTATTTTCGGAATTCGAAATCCGAAATCCAGATTTCGAATTCCGAAAATAAAATCCAAAATCCAGATTTTATTGTAAATTCGGATTCCGAATTCTAAAGTCCAAAAATCTGGTTCAAAAATTTGAAAATTCTGAAATCCGAAAGCTTATTTCAATATAAGGTCATCCGAAACTGTAATAATTCTGTATATTGATTCTAAATAGAATAAGTTAACTAGATATTTAGTAAATTAATTAGTATACAGAGAAATAGTATAGGTTATACAAAAAAAAATGTAATACTTTGATTAAAATTCTATAACCCAAAATTTGTATTCTAAACTCCAAAAATCTAATATGTGGATTTCAAAATATCCGGATTTTTTAGATTTTCAGATAATCCTAATTCATTTCACGTCATTAGTGGGTACTGCGCTCTGCGACGACAACGACAGGCAAAAAACATGGAGTGCACTTTTCTAAAATTCAAACAGTAACTTTTTTACGTATATACGTATATAGCACTTAATGTACTATATACTAAAGATTGGGGACCCTTTTGATTGTTTTCGACCATTTTTTCCATTTTATTTCGCCATCACGGTGTGCAATAACGGTATAGCAACGACATGGTAGGCCTAAGTACCAAATGTCCTACACAGAAATTTTTACCTAGAGCCCAGTGACCTTACGAAAACAATATAGATAACATAATACTAATTTTTAAAATGTATATCGCACCTTCATTAAATTTACCAACTACTAACTGTAGATAATATCTAATGATAGAGATTGTTATTCGCGTATGTTGATCCTAAAATACATTATTAGTTTAATATCAAAGTTGTATTTACTAATTAAACGGTTCTATATTATTTTATGGACGATATGATATGAGTTTAAATTTAAAATTTTTTCAAGAGTGAACGGGGACCTCGAAAAATATAACACAGCTAGGGCCCAGAAAATAATTCCTGCCTCTTGTTGTAGTCAGACCGACTTGTGTTGCAGTTTAACAATCATCACCGTCGTCGGTGTTGCCGTCGTTGCAGCTGCACCGGTGCGCATGTAACATCTGCGGTCGGGTTCATATTACCAGTCGTCGAGCAGCATACATTCTGCCGGTAAAGCCGACACAATCGCGAGTCGTCGTCGGTCGACCGCGACAAACGACCTACGGCGACGGCGCTCGCCCAATCGTGTACAGTCGTAAAAATGTATTTAATGTCAACATAATATACATATATATAAATTTGTATACATCATAGTTCACAGTGGATAAACGAGACAACCGCGCGAAATCCAATCCTGCCGGTAAACGCAACCGCGACACTTCCTTTCGGTGAAAAACGATTGAGCATAACACGATTTAGTATAGAATATTTTATACGATGTTGTCACAATCACGTTTTCGAAATGTAACTTATAGTCTTCACGTATTATTACACCAATTGTTAAGATGCTAAACATAAACAAGCGAAACTTTATCGGTAATGTAATTCAATGTAAAACCTTAAAAAAAATATTCAAACCGAAAAAATATAGAATCATTATGGTTATATTTAAATAAACCTAGAAACATATATCAAGGTATTTCAATTTAATTAATTTTTATTACTTTATTTTTATTTTTAAAACAGATCTATGAAATGGATCTTTTTTTCACAATTCGTATTATCTTAAGAATTATTTAATTAAATATTTTTTGTCTAGTATAATTCAAAACTGAAATTGGCAACATCACAGAGTTTTTTTTTATGCTCAATCGTATAAGTTTCTTTTGTATTTCTATATTCTTTGATATGCCGACAAATTTGCTCAATCGTGTCGTAAAAAGGCCGTTTTATGCTCAATGGTGTTACAGACCTATCTTTACTGAGAAGGTAGTATAAAATAATTAGTACAGCAGTTCTCAAACTCTTTCGAATCCATAAAATTATCAAAAACAAACTACGACGTTACTAAAACCAACAATGCCAATTTTAAACCATAACTCATAAAAAATTATGCACCAATGATTTGCTTTTTAAATGACTCCCTCGTATGCCGTTTTAATATAAAATATTTTATTTTATTTTATTTAAAAAAAAACATAATGTAATTACTATTTAGTTATTAATATGTTTTTATGTGAAAAATATTGTTATTTTTCGATTTGCCTGTTGTACTTCAAAATTTATTTCAATAAATAAAATAAAAGCGTTTATACACATATTAGGTATACAAATAATTAAGTATGTAACGATTTAGCTAATAACAATATTTGGGTTTGATTTAAATCAGACATGTTAACGCGTAGTTCTTAGATTACTCTCGCCAAGCTCTATCTTACAGCTTAAGGACCGTTAGAATATTATATTTATATCACGCACTACAGTTATAACATTAATACAGGTTTAATTATAATAAATAATCATACAATTTGATGGCTTATATTGTGTGTGTGTCATAAGTATTTCGAACTCAAAAGCGCCGAGAATGGAATAAGCAATGACATTTTTCCAATCAGATAAAAGTTTATTAACGAATATTTAATTTAGTACGTTGAAAATAAAGAAAAACCTGTTAACAAAATTATTGAACAGATAACACTTAAAGCTATGCAAAACGTTTCTCGTGCGTTTATCACGTGGTGATAATGTATTCGATATTCGTATAAGTTCACGTGTGGTGTGAAGTTTTCGGATAATGGCAGTGTTATTTTTGGTGCTCTATACGCGTTAACACAACATTCGTGCCTTAGTGATGTGTGTTCAGTGTTCACGGATGTAACCATTTGCATAACTTAGAAAACATTATAATGTTTTAATGATGATAATTATAAAAAAAAATGTAAAAGAATTCAACATATCTGTAACACAAATTGATATGTTAGTGTTATCATTTCAGCGCACCATAAAATCGATGATAACTCAAGAACAGGCCACTTAATTTTTTATTGCGTAAGACACAGTTTTCCCCACGATACGTCAACATTTTGGAGCAGATTTAATTCAATTAATACGCACCGTCATAAAGTATCATATAGGTCTATATGATTGTGTATCTATATTGAAATTGTTAAATAAATATGCGATAAAAAAAAAAAAATGGTCAAGGAAGTCATCACGTCACTCCCCACCACCATAAATCCGCTCTTATGATTTAATAGTACATAATATATATATATATATATATTGATAAATATTTACTACCAAATATTATGGATATCTTTGTATAGATAGCATTTTTCAAGATAATAAATAATGTTATAATATATCATTTAATAATAGTAATAATATTCCAATTCGACCCTCCCTTAAACAAGCTTCTGATCTGTTCCTGAAGTATCGTATTATGCTGACCATTTTATACAGCCTACAAGTGCTTTCCGTTAAAATTTGTGGGGAGAACATGAAATGTTTTTGAATGTTCTTCAATCTACTGTATTGTTAAGTATTTTCATTTGCGTAGCACCCTTGTAAGCTTTTCAAAGATTCAAGCGATCTCATCACATAGACATCCCCAAGTGCACGCGCATGTATTATAGGTACGCGTCCAGAGCATGTAAATGCGTTTAACTGTATCGGGTTGTTGACGTACACTAAGCTCAACCGGGGTTGGCAACAATGCGTGACGAACGGCCGCTCTGTCGGCGAGTCACTGTCCGTAATGGGGCGACAATAAATTCAAACGTTAGCGGTGCGCGCAGTATTAATAATAATAACAATATTTACAATCGGCAAACTGTAACCATATTTGGCGCACAACACTCGTGCTGACACCTTTCCAAACAATAACGCGTATAGTAAATGTGCATTTTATTATATTTTTTCGTGGTGGGGAAATCAGTCGAAATTGTGTAAAACGCTTTAATTATCCTTCCACCACTTTTTTCTCGCCGTAGCAGGGGAAAAAATATGAAATCCGTAAAGGACAAATCGACGGCTATTTAAGTCTTCTTTTAACGTTCCACGTATATAGTAATATTCCATTATCGTTAATAAATAATAATAGTTGTAGTAATGATGAAACGGGATCGAAAATATTACAATAACATAATTTAGCAGTGCGGTTTTATTAGTAGTAGTAGGTATTGTATTATAATGGTATAATTTGGTAGAACGCGCGTACTTTGTAGCGTACGTAATCGTTTTGCACGAGTTGCAAAGCGGTACAACGCACCGATGTACGCGTTCTAACATTTGATCTCTCTAAAACCGATTATTAAATTACTTATAAGAATAATTTTGTTGTTCTCTACACGAGACAAATCTAATATTCCGTCAGAAAACGTAATAAAAATGCATTCTGCACACTCCTGCATATGTGGACCCGTTTCGCAGGCACCCATGTATTTTAAGTACATAACGTTTACTAACGTTATACAGTTACTCGTAAACACACCGAACTCACAACACGTACACAAGAATGTATAATATTAAATCTCTTTTTTTCTTTCTTGTATGTACACATATACGGATGTGTATGTGTAATTTCCACTATGGACATGGACATGGAACCACGTGTATGTTTTCGAAATTAACATGTTCTGAATTATAATAATAATGCGTTTATAATATTCGTGTGATTCGTTAATTTCGAGACTGCATTTAGTCGTGTTTTTTTCTTCTACTGTTTATGCAGAATGAGCAAACGGAATGATAGCCATAAGCGCGACGACGATGAAAATGGAAAAATAACGATATTTTATGCTATAGTTTAGCTGTACTACGACGACGGCTACCGTGACGTGTGATGATAACAAAACGTGAACAGTATATTTTATTATACGCTGCACCTGTTCCGCGATTTATTAGTAAATATTACGAGTACTTAAATGTAACATATTATGTATAATATTATTATTAATATAATTGTATTCGACGTAAATTTCTGCAACGCAATCGAGATGCATGAGTACGGATTTTTTTTTATTCTAAATTTCGATAATTAATAATTAATCTAATTATTAGAGCACACACGTTTATTACAGTGATGTTATACGCGTGTACGGAACAATATACGAAGAGAAACTGTTTTGCATGAGTTTACGACTGTGCATATTACACGAATATTATTACATATACTCCGAGCATATGTTTGATGTATGTTATATATTGTAGTATAGTACTAGGTACACATCATATGTACATAAACGTATACTGGTGCTAGTCTTAATCCTTATAATTTTTTTTCTTCTTCTTACTCTCTTCCTCCAAGTACATATAATATATATATTCATAGTAGTTTATATTGTACGTACGTTATAAATCAGGTTTGCAAGAATCTGGTTCACGTTTAGTCGGAAAATAATTACTCGAATACCTCTTTTACATCGGCGAGGAGTACCGCTGCGATTAATACAATAGCCGCTACACATCTTCACTCTGACGTTTTTTATTTTTATTTTTTCATTACACACAAACACACATCTATATATATATATATATATATATATATATATATATATATATATATATATATATATATTTATAATGCGTGAGTTTAAATGCAATTGTGAAGGTCGCTAGAGCCGCTCATACCGCTTGTCTTTACTCGAGAATAATGTATACGATGTATGGTTTTTTTTTCCAACTTAAAATCTCGACGTGGGCGTAATTGTTGGCCATTATTTACCACGGTGACAATGGGTGTCGCGCGCTGCTCTTCGTTCATTCCGATTCACTTGTATTATAAAAGTATAATATATTAAATATATATATAAATACTTATGGCAAATATAAGTGAACTGCTATGTGAAAAACATTGCTTCCGGCTCGAAAAATAAAAAATGCGAACAATTCATTAAGAATCAATTGATTACATTATAATGATAATGACAATAATAATGATATGAGATCGTCAAATTTGCAAGAAAAAATTGACTGCGATTAGTCTTTGCTTGATGGGTATCATATTGTGTATATCTATATGTTTTCATACTATGTATAATGCGTTTTGCGATGGAAGGCGAGTAAATAGCTGGCTATAACTAATGCACGAGGGGGACGCCGAACTCGAGACTGTATAAATCTTAACCCCCTCCAGGCACAGCTTTATGCGTCTGCAGATATTTTGATGAATACCTCTTTATACGTTATAATAACCAAAACTTATTTAATATTTAAACGGCTTATTTATTTTTACATTACTGTAATACTCCATATGTAACCTATACCATTAAAATGAATGTAACATAATATTTTGAAATCAAGTACACACATATAATTATTGTATAATATTATGATTTAGACAATATTTCGGCACTAAAGATTAAAATATTGTTTGTTGTTCAATAAACAGTTATATAAATGATTAAAAAAAATGCATGAGAGGATATTATAATCAATATTACTTGTATATAATAATATATAAAATATATGATTTATATATCTTTGATTTCTTATTAAATAGTTCAATTATTTTTGGTAACGGTTTAGTTTTTAATAAGTTTCATAAATATTTTTATCTATCATTGTTCGTCAGACATTATAACCGTATATATATATATTTCCGTTTTTATTCTATATTAATTATTATTTTCTTCTACATATTCTATACATATGTATAGTTACATTTACAAAATGGACAAGATTTTTTATATGTGTGATAAATTCATCTACTTAAATAATGAATTTGTAATGACTTTTAATTTTCAACAATCTAACACTGAATTTTGAAATGATTAAAATTTTCATATTATAAAGTTCTATCGATGTATTGGATTGTAGCTTCTATGTATAAATATATTCTTAATTATATTATTTTTTATATTAATCCTTATTTGTACTTACTGTTAAAAATTATTTACAGATTGTGTAATTTAATTTGAATAAACTTTTGTTGATTTATCAAGTCCATTATTTCACTGTATAAAAAATATTATTCCCTATACGAATATTACAATATAAAACTATTTGTTATTATAGACTCATCTTATTAGACTTTGATAAATAATTAAATCAATTTAAACATATATCGCCAATTTAGTGGAAAAATCGTAAATTGTGAGAAATTACTATTTCGTGATATTTTATTATGATCATTATCCCATTATTGAATTTAATGTCCTTCATAAAAAACAATGATTAGTGACTAACGACCGTATCAGTTTTTTAAAAAACAGCAAATCACCAAATTTTAAGTGTTTTAAAATAACTTCTTAGTATCAGAAAAATAAATATACCTTTCTTAGAAATATACTGTCTAATACAATTATAGTGAAAAATGTATAGAAACACACACACACACACACACACATATATATATATATATATATGTATACAGTGTGATCACAATAAATGGAAACAATCAATAACTATGTATAGGCTTCACATATTTTAATTCTGATTTTTTTGGCTAACTAATAATCATAATTATACACATTTTCAAGTAATTAGACTACTTTTGTGTGACAGTTAATTACGCGCATGCGCACAATAACTTTTCTTTAAATGACATGACCTATTTTTGACCAAAAATGATTTTTCTTTGTATTTTTTAATGAATTTTGGTGGTTGAGTTTATTTTCTAAGTTGAAAAATGGCCGAGTTATAGCAATTTGAATTTTTGTTATTTGCACGGGTATGACAGATTACATAATACGTAGTTAATAATAATAAATACGTAAATATGTTTGACACTTATATCCAGTATAACCCAACTATCAACATCGGTATGAATATTCCTAATATTTATGCGCAGCCAATGAAAACGGTACTTGCATCGCATGCACATCATTAGCCATTTTTATGTACATGTGCTGTTCTTCGCGAAGATGAGTTGTTCGAGGGTTATTACATCGATGCTTTTTTTGTCTAGAAAACTATATTAAACGGTATTCCGACAGACCAACACTTACACGAGCAATTTGACCGCGTATCGTTTGTATGAAAGTTTTCGTGAAGCCGTGTCACGGACTGCATGTTGCTGCTCGCCATCGTCGAGGCAGCGCATCTGCTATAATTAATGAACGGCTAACCGTCTTTTTCTTCTTCATTTGTCTCGTTTTGACAACGACCATCACACAAACGACTTTAGACATTATTACGTCTATTTTTTCCTTAGGAAGGACCACTACTGTTACGAACGTGGGCGTAAGTATAGATGTGATTGTGTGTGTATATATGTATTTGCATGTGTGTGTTTGTGTGTGAGTGAGTGAGTGTGTGCATAGAAAAGGGGGATGAACTGTGAAGTGTTCCCATCATATTTGAGCGTGCAAGATTTTTGTCCTCTTCACTGCAGAGTACGTTCGAATCTGGCGCCGCTGCCGTCGTAACGGCGTGTAATACACTGAAAAAAAAAAAAAAATAAATAATATTGTTGCACATCTATTACGGAGGCGTTAAATGAAAAAAAAAAAAAATAATATTTATCGTTTTATATTATATTTAAGTTATTGTAGCACGTATTCATAATGCACGGGTAAGTCGACAACATGTATAGTTGTATGCGTACATGTATAGTGGTATTAATTAGACTACGGTGGTCACGCGCTCGAGTCATACGAATCGTTTGGATAATTCAACGTAATATTAATTAATACAATTGTTTTTGGTATTCTACTTTTTGGAGCAATTTAACTTGATTGACAACGTTTATTTCGAATAGGTTTATTTTAATATTTAAAATTATAAAAAATAAATGTACTTGGGCTTATGCGGAAATATCAGTGAGAAAAATAAAAAAGTTAAAATTAAATTAAATAAATTAGTATTTATTCGAATTTTTAAAGTATTTAAAAATGATTAAAGCCGCGTTCCACTTCTAGTTTAATGACTATTTTTATTATCTCTACAGCGAACCAATCATCTGTATAATAATGACTCAATACTATAAACGACTGTTCGCTCATAGAAATCGTCGTTGTATTTCGTGATCGTATCTCGTAGGGTATAATATTATACGTACGCCCAAAAACTACAAATTAATGTTTGCAATATAATTCCAATCCCCCCCCTATTCGAATAGTGTCGAAACACGGTCTTGAGATATTCAGCTCGGACGTAACGCTTTTCTCGTTTATGTTTCACAGACATCGATCGGGAGAGAAACGCGGCTCCGGTCGGACCGGCGGACCTGACGTTCGGCTGCGGACCGGATCGTTCGTCCGCGGTGACGGCCATGAAGTCGTCGTGCAGCGGTGCGGTGGCGACCATGGAATACAACAGAACGGACTCGGAAACGGACTCGGAGGGTTCGAGAAACGCGATGGCGGCCCCAGCGAGAAGACCGGGTTCTGGCCGAACGGACGAGGTATGCAACCGGAGCGTGCGCGACAAGATAGCGATGTTCTCGCGGGCCACGGTGGCCGGTGGTGGCGAGAAGAAGGACCCGTCGCCGTCGTTGTCGTCCACCTCATCGGCGTACTCCACGGGATCGCCGGACTCGTCGCCGGCCGCGTCACCGAAGGCCACGTACAGCACGTTGCCGCGCAAGCCCGCGCCCCAGTGGCCGGCGGTGCACCAGTACCCGGCGGCCGCGGTCACGGTCGCGGTCGCACCGATGTCACCGCCAGGCGTGACCGCGGACCATCGGCGCTCGCAGAGCCTGGTCGAACAGCCGTACAGCAAGTACTTCAACACGATGAACGCGTACGCGGAGATGGGACGATCGTCGTTGAACGCGCTCATCGAGCAACGCCGGCGCAGCATGTCCAAACTTCGCGGACTGGTCATCCCGGAGAAGGTGCCTGGTGACGTCGGCACTGCGGGTGACGCGCATGGCGGCTCCGACGACCGTCCACTGCTGCATCGGGCCGTCATTCCCGATCTTCCATTGGTGATCAAAAGCTGCGACGACGATGACGACCGCGTGGACGGTGATCGCGACGACGCGGCCGTGCTGTGTCCGCCGACCAAAACTTACGTGAACGGGCCGCCGCCGGTGATGGGCACGGTGACCAGGTACGCGAACCCCGTGAAAACGGTCGCGCGACAGCCTATGATCGTCGTGCCCGCGGTCGCGGCGCCTCGGGAACAGCGACGCCCCTCGCCCCCGGAACAACGACGCCCCTCACCCATAGAACAGCGGCGTCCGTCGTCCGCGTCTTCTTCGCCGTCGTCCTCGTCCTCGTCCTCGTCGTCGTCGTCGTCGTCGTTGAACTCGAGCCGCGAGGAACTCAGGCACATACATGACGAACGGCCGCTGTCCTCGGTCAAGTCCAAGGGTTCGTTCAAAGCGGACAGCGACGAAGACTCTGCGCTCAGCTCGAGCCGGTCGAGCACGTCGCTTCAGCAGTACTCGCCAGCCTCGTCCCCGCCGCCACCGGTGACCGCTCAGCCGCCGCCCCTGCCATCCTCATCGCCGCCGCCACTGGTAGCAAGCGCGTCCAGCGTCGAGCCGGGCAGACGAGTGCTAAAGGCCGAGAGTGTGGAGGCCATCAACCGAAAGAACGTGCTGTGCTCGGCTCGGATCAGCAGCGGCAAACCGGAATTGCTTCAGCAGCAGCAGCAGCAGCAGTACCCGGCGACCGGTAACCACGTCAAGACTGAGTACTACCACCAACAACATTTGGACGGTGGTGGTTCGTCGCTCAAGGCCGCCGCGAAGACCGCGTTCGCCACCGGGGCCCTCAACAACCCGACCGGCGGCGGTAACCGGTACACGCACAACCGCATGTCGTCCATGGAGTCGACGACTAGCGACGACTCGTCCATGCAATACGCGGTCAACGCCGAGCCGTTCGGCAGCATCAGCTCACTGGCCTCGTCCACCAGCCTGATATCGCAACAGGAGCTCCAGCAGCTCATCGACGACGCGAACCAGACGCTCGAGGACAGCGCCAACGGCAGCGGTGGGGCCAGCGTCGCTGCGGTCCCGGCTGTCCCGCTATCCGTCGAAGTGATGGTCGTCATACTGCACCGGGACATGGCCACCAGCAGCGTGGGCATCACATTGGCCGGCGGTGCCGATTACGAGACGAAAGAGATAACGGTAAGTGGTTACACCGTTTACGCGCTACTCCCCGTGGTCTAATCGAACTCCCAGAAATTACTTTATACCCGGGGTGGAGGGTAGATTTTTTTTAAGATAACAATTTACACCGGAGAAGCTGAATTGACGCGATTAGTAACTCTGAAATAACCCGGTTTTGGGGGTCCTAATATTTAAAAAAAAAAAATTCTCATACGTATATGACTATTGATATTTAGTTGTTACGAACAAACGATAGAAACGGACAGAAATAGCAGGACAAAAATCAGCGACTGCATTAGGTTTTAATCTTATGATCACTTTGCGGCTTGGGGGGGCCTCGGTGCTGGTGGTCCTCAAACGCTCGGGCGTCATCGGACCATGACTTCTTTGCGTCTCGTAAATAGCTCCTAGAGTCAATACACTGTACGCAGTTCCGGAGTATCCCTGGTGCATCCTCATTTAGTGAGCTTGTATTGCTAATGCAATATGCAAAAAGTAAAACATTAGTAATTGCACCCGATACGATTAACATTTTTTTCCCGAAATAAACAATCGGACGGCTTATCGTAAAAAAAATTCGTCATTGTGGTACGTTGGGATGTGAGTTTGTATTATACAGTAATATAAAACTGTATTATACGCATGGTATGAAATTATTTTATACAGACGGTATAAAATAAAAAACTAAGGCATTATTTTTAGTTATTAGCACGATTAAAGATACTTAGATGTACAATTATTATTTATTATTATCATTTATTAATTGTTACTGTAACATGTTTTTCCATTGAGTAGGGAAGGTAGGTACTCATTCTAAAAATATCCATAGCGGCGTAGTTTTATCCCTATCGAAATAAATCCAAATTATCTAATTAATTCTTGTATTATATGTTTTTAAACATGTTCTGATCTTCTAGTTTCTTTTTTTAAATTATTCCTTTTTTAAATGATTCGTATTTCATAATTAATAATAGGTTTATAACCTCTGTTAAATTTCCAATAATTTGAGGTACTGCAAGGTTCTATACGGTATAATACGGGTATAATACCGGTATAATATGGTATTGTATAACAACAAAATACGGTATTTTAACATGTCTAGTGATACGTAATATTATTTACGTACTACCGATAACAAATTAACTGATTTTTTGTATCATAAGTCACAACGTTTTTGTTTGTCAGCACAATCAGTAAAATTCTATTTGCTAATTTTTTCCATTTTATTTGAAATAAATATCAAATATATGATATAATATAATAGTCTATTAGTTATCATTGCGATTAAGTTAACATGTGCAAAGTGAAAAACAGAACCTATGTGTTTTTATATTGTCATAATTTTTATACGTACCATACAAGGTTTCGATGTCCCACGCAGGCATACCCATTGCGATATCTACTGAAACACATATCCAGGGACGTACTTAGGGGGGGCAAGGGGGGCATTGGCCCCGGGCGCCAAGTTTTGAGAGGGCGTCAGAATCCAGAAGCTTAAAACAATGCAAAATAATTATTTTCTATTATTATCAAAATAAATTACATTATCAGACCTATCGCGCTCTGCCAATAAATAATTGAAAAAAAATTTTCGCATTTATAAATATTTTTTTCGGTAGTATAAATCTACATACCAGTGTCTTATAAACGATTTTATTTTTAGGTTATTCTTAAAAGAGGACGCTTAAAAAACAGTGCCCCAGGGCGCCAAAAATGTAAATACGTCTCTGCACATATCCCATGTTAATTAAATTTTAATTTTCATATATGACTGCCCTCAACGATAAGGACTTCAAATATTCATATTTAAATTAAGCTGTTACATTTTGATAAACAGTTTACTATATATAACATTTTATTTTACTTTTTTCAATACATTTTAAGTCGTTGTATACATAAAGTTAATTTTCTGAAAATGTAGACGTATCAACTTTGTCTTTTGATTAATTTCATGATTGATGGTTTTTTTTTTTTTTTAGTTAACAAAAAAATAGTGTACAATATTCAAGAGACGAAACAAGATAATATCTCAACTATACAGATACACTATTTTTTTGTGAACCAAATAAATAAATATTAAAAATCAAAAGTTTAATGAAAATAAGAATTCGAAACGTCAACATTTTTAGAACAAACTCTATAAAAGAGTTACCTTAAATCTTTTCGGTAAAAATGAAGTAAAATGTTGTTTTTTCAAATTGTTTTAAAATGCAATAATTATGGACACTTATAATTCTTATTCCATTAGCCATAAAACAAGAAAAAAATTCTTGCTTCACTTAAAACCTAAAACAGAATTTCATTATTTTCATTGCATCAGGAGATGTTTTTACGGAATACCACCTGTGTATAGTTAACAAATATTATATTTATTTTTCGTCGCCATGTCGATGATGATCGTCGAGTTACCGTGTATGTCAGTGACCCATTTATTACCCCTGACGGCCACCCAAGCCGACTATTATTTCGACATTTTATGTTGGGAAAACATTACTTTAGCTTAAAGGATTTTTTTTTTTTTTTTATTGCTTTTAAAAAATTAAATTATAAAAACCGTAACCGATCCCCTAAATTTTGTCCACTCCATCAAACCATAGATAATCTTTTATAATTACCTACACAATATGTCAAAATACGGGTTTGTGCCACGACCGCTTCTTGTTTGAAATGTTCGCGTGTAGTTCGTGTACCGTTTAACAATGTTAAACGTCGATTGGTGTCCACAGGTGTATAAAGTGTTGACCGGAAGCCCAGCAGACAAAGACGGCCGTATCCGAAAAGGCGATCGCATATTGTCGATAAACGGCAAGAGCATGAAAGGGATCACGCATCGGGAATCGTTGGCAATACTTAAGGTAAATGTTCAACCCTAAGCCACTCACCAACGAACATATATATTTATTGGTCACGCGAGGTTTTTTAATTTTTTTCTTTTTATAGGCACCTAGATCTGAAGTAGTGCTGGTAATATCTAGATGCAAGTCGGACGTAACCGTAGAATCTATTGGACCGCCTCAGTCCATCGACCAAGTGACTTCGGTCAGAAATGGTAATAATAAAAGCAATGTTTATCGATAATCACTCGACGTCTTTTGTAAAAAACAAACCAACGAATAAGTGTTTTTTTGCGTTTATAGTGAACAATAGTATAAAATAATTGGGTGTTTAAGTCTCCAAAAAGTGTACAGATTCCGTAAAAAGTTTTTCAAGATTTTATTTTAAGCGTAACAATTTTTTTTTTTTTTATAATCTACTATTGAGAAAGCAATACGAAAAGTTAGGCTGCACGTTTCTTACTGATAATTTGTTATGTATGATCTTATATTATAATGTTATAATGGTTAACCTAGATCGACGTTAAAGATAAAGCACTTCGTTTTTTACACTTTTAACGATTTTTATTTATTCTCTTAATTTCTTAAAATATTTAACATTCACTTTTTGCTTCCAATTTTTAACATTAAAATTGTAAAAAGGTCGTATATATAATCACTTAATTTTTTTAAGAATATCCTTATCACTATCTATTCGAGCAGACACGTCTGCAGTAGCGTGTCTAAGCATGATATTTACAGGGACAATTATTATATGTTACTCGAACAAATCAAGATCACGACTTTTTATTATAAATTGAAGCCGAATGAAAATCTTTACAATACGATTGCTCAATGGTCTGTTTGAAATTGATATCCTTTGGTTTCGGTAGCTTCCTTCTTTCGTGGTTTAAGTACTATTTCACATTTAAAAAAAAACGATTGGATTCTGTAAATAGCAAGGCCACCGCCTGTGAGGGGGAGGAGCAACAAGACCATTTTTCCCCAGGCCCAGTCTACGAAAATTTAAAAGGGTCTTCTCGATGTTAACAGTCCGATTTTCGAAAAATCTGCTCTAGTGTTGTCAAAGGTGTGGTGAATTAATGTATTTTTCTGTTATTGAAGTACTGTTGTTCGATATGAATAATATGAACATTTACTCGAGTTCTTTTCTACCAATTGCCTTTTTCAACAGATAGACCTTCATTTTTCCTACGATTTGATTCAACGATATGTCTTCATTATTAGGGCGCGGTTTTTTATGTAAATACATATTTTTATTGAATGCAGATATATTTGTCCTGATTAAAAATAAGCACGTTTCATAACACCCTGAATAAAATGACAATTTTTTATGTTACATATTTTCACATATTTGGTTTTAAATACATATTTCTAAATATTTTATTAATAAGTACATATTTTATAAATGTAGGTACTTATAAAATTTCCAGAAATATTAAATCTAACATATTTTAAATCTTAAACATCTATCGACTTTATCGACGTCGTAAATATTGATTACGACTTTATCGACGTCGCGCGTCGTAAATTTGATGTCATCATATCGGTTAGTGTTAGTATTATTCAGTTTGCTGTTGTGCTGTTGTGTGTGTATATTTATTCGTTCCGCGTTCGTATGTGTTTTTTTACGTTGTAAGTGAGTTAATATTCGTTTAATTGTGCCTGTGCGTGTATAACACTGATAAAAAATATGCCCAAAATTCCTTCGACAAAAAAAGCAAAAGTAGCTTAATACCTATTAGAATTCCCTAATGAAACTTTTAAGAGTGATGGCCACGTGTTACTTTGTGTAGCTTGTTGTCAATCTATATCTTGTTTGTAGCGTTCTTTAATATGACTCATTATCAATATCGAAAAGTACCACACTTTTTCTTTTCCAGGAACTGATGCCTTTTCATATACTTCTAATAGTTGTCTTCATGAAAATATTTATGTTATATCTGATCTAGGTATTTATTTTATCACGTCTCTAGTATTCACTATGTATAAAACGGCATAGTCCTCTCGAGATCTTATATGGTTCATCAAACATAACACTTTTCTTTTTACTTCCACTTCCTATCTATACTTTTTTTTACTTATTTCGATATAAGCATTTTTAAAATATAAAATTATGTTATTCGATGTCCTTACTTTGCATCTAACTAACTTCCTTTATATCTTATTTCTTACTTGCACAATTACCCATTACACTCAAAGCTCATAATAATTATAAAAATAAAATAAAATAAGTATTACTTTTTTTTAATTAAGTAACGAAAGAAATAGTCATTCACTAAAATTGTCGTATGAAATATTTCAATAAAAATAAAACCTATCGATTACCTTTTATTTATAATGTATCATTTCCGATTAAAATATATCAGTGTTTCTTAAATTATGTTCCCCGGAGATCATTTTGGGTTCCGCGAAATTCAAATGTTTTTTTTCTTCAAAATATTCAAAAAAATGAATTCTAAAAAATTTTACTTAAGATCAGAGGTGACTGACTAATGGGAAATAATCGTGTTAGGCTTGCACATTTATAAAATATTATTATATTTAAATTTCACATAATAGTCAATGACAGTATGTAGTGTAGAATAAATAGTAATACAAACTTAATAGTGTTTTGTACTTGAAGAATAAAAAAAAATGTAGAAAAACTACCGTCGATTACGAAAAATTAGTGTCACGTGTTTACGTAATTATAACAGATACAATTACGGTTTGGTTTCAATACGACTGTTGACTGTTGTCTTACGATTTTCATTCAGGAAATATTAGAATTAGAATTTATAAGGATTCCGCATAAAAATATATATTATTGTTTGGTGTTCCGTGAATCTCAAAAAGTTTAAGAAACATTGAAATATATGATCCAAGTGATGTGAAAAATGTCTGGGTATTAGCGACAGGACATTTCGCAAAAGACGTAAAAATTATAAGGACCATTATGTTATAGAAGTAAAACTAAAACATATCGTTCTCGACATGACATTCATTTTTTGTGCTTGCAGACGTAGTTAAAAACCGCGTGTTCGGACCTCCAACTGTAGTGGTATTGTCCAAAGACGGTTCTGGATTGGGCTTTAGCTTGGAAGGAGGCAAGAATTCACCGACCGGCGACCAGCCATTGACAGTGAAAAAGATATTTACCGGTTAGTATAATTGTGTAAAACGTAACATTGATGGTTGCACCGTACTGATCGATTGTATGCACTTAGGCGGATGCGCAGAACAGTGCGGACAGATAATGGCTGGAGACGAGCTGGTGTCTGTGAACGATATAGACGTGACCGGTATGTCACGTACGGAGGCATGGAATCTGATGAAGAGGCTGGTGAGCGGCACTGTTACACTTTGCATACGGCACGTGGTTTGAGAACACGTGATTGTCACATGTTATTGTTATTTGTATTACGGAGATAGTTAAATATACAATTTTTTTATTCTTAAACTATATCTAACTTAATAAGTATAAAATAAAATACAATAATAAATGATTCATGTGTTATAATTGTCTATAGGCTTTATTACCATCTTTGTAAAATTAAATTTCTAATAATTATATTTAATAAACAAAATAACTAAATTATTGTATAAAAATATCGTTTGTGTATGGTTTATGTTTAATTTAATTTTTATATGGTTTCATTTTAATACTGTGCCATTGTGATTAGTGTCAAATACATTATATTATATATTATTATTGTCATAATTATTGTTATTATTAATGTTACTGAAGAAGTTAACGATTTGACGTTACTATTATCATTGATTATAGAATAGATTAGATCTAGAATCTATTCTATAATCAATGATATTATGCACAAGAAGTAACGATTTGTTGACATTACGAAAACCAAAACGCGTTACCCTAGTAAAAATCTAGGTCGAATATACCCAATCGGTTGTTATTCCATTTTTGATGACTTGTAATTGAAACTTAAGAATTTTCGCACGATTTCAAGCTTGGGAAATTGTTACTGGTATACTTCATACTTCATAATATGTAAAAATGTTTATTTGAAGTATGTATTCGGATACAAAGCCACAAAAAAATTCATGAAATACCCAATATAAATCTTATAGTATATAATAATCATTAAACAGTACATCGAATTGTTTAAAATATTTGAATTTATTGAGTTAATGACATCGGGATACATTATTTGGTATTTATGGCTAGGCAGACTCGTGTCATGGACACTTGATTTACTCAACGATATACATTATATAAGACCAACATATCAATGATATTAAGCTATAGATCTTATTTTATTATCTCCATAACTAATAATAATTATTAACTTGTTAACTTTAATTTTTTATATTTTATCCGTGTTAATATCAACTATTTCGTTAATAAATATCTTTTTCAGGTATTCCATTTGTCATCAAAAACCATAACGAATGGAATACTTGGAGAGTTGGAAAATAATACTTATACTAAATAGATTGAAGAGTAATAGAGTAGTTGTCGAGATAAAATAGATTCTATAAAAGCAGAGGTACAATACAGGATCCATAGAATGTAACTGTTGAACTCAACAAATATAATTGCAAAATGTATAAAAAGTATATATTTAGCATATGATATTTATATGCAGTCTAAGTTCATGTACGTTCAAAAAAATCATAAATAACAACAGACCTGACAATAAGCCAAGTCAATCAATAGGGCAAAAAAAAAAAAAAATGATAAGCAACTATATGGCTTGGACTTTTCAATAAGTATTTAATAATTTTTTTTTTATTATGTATAATAAGATATTATCATCGGTAAATACAATATAAAATAAATAGTTGATATCTTTTTATAAAAATATAAAAGCAACAGATAATTTAAAAAAGTAAATATGAACGTGTTGATTGTAGACATCAAATGATTTACTTTCACTTAACTGACAATTTATTAAAACAAATATTAATGAATAATATTTTGAAATATCATACAAATTTTTCTACGGTTATTGACAAACATTATTATACAGAGCATCATACACTGTCATCAGTATTTGGAATATTTAGATATGTTATAAAATTGTTTGTTCGTTAAGTAAAATTATATTGAAATGTGGTTAGCTTAAAACCTAAATAACAATACTGTACATTAAGAACACAATATTTTATTTAAATTTATGATTAACGGTCATCAGACCTTAAACGGTTATAACAGTAACAGATTTAAACATTACATACTATTTTAATAAACATAATATCTCTCAGATAAACAAATACATTAATAAAATTGTTTGTATGATTTGTCAACTATTTTCAAACATTTTTCTCAAAATTTATCTTACTTAAATTATTTTTAGTCACAATAACATTAGATAAAAATTCAGTAATAATACCAGTAGCTACAGTCCTATCATTTTCTCTAATAGTAAATGGTTGTCCAACATCCATAACCATTTTATTTAGCAGAATGATTTTTACATCACTATGTTCTCCAGGCATTACCATGGGTACTGATGGGTCCAAATCAATTCTAAGGATGGAGAATATAAATTAATACAAATTATCAAAATATAGTTAACCAACAAGTAACATACCTGCAAACAATATTCCATGTGTGACTGAATAACTGTTGTTGATAGTTGGATGTAATTGGTTTTGATCGTCCACCCTCTGAACGTAAGAGGAAATAAATAGTTGCTTTGAAATGATTTTTTAGTTTAAATGTATTAACTGGGCATAATATCATACCCTTGCGGATTGACTTAGTCTTTATGCCTCTTAACAGTACGCCAACATTTTCACCTGCTTTGGCTTTTGGTACTGATGTTTTGAATACTTGAATTTCACCAACAGATGTAGTTATTTTTTCATCAAATCCTAGCAAATCTATTTTATCATTTTTATTTATCGTTCCTCTTTTTAAGGTGCCAATGACAACTAACCCTCGACCAGGTACAAGTAAGATATTATCGATGGGTAAGAAAAACGGAGATGTAAAGTCTCGTTCTGGAGTTGGTATGTAGGAATCAACAGCATTTAATAGCTTCCGTACAGATTGTTCTCCAAATTCAGATGTATCGCCTTTCAATGCGAGAAGAGCAGAACCTATAATGCATGGAATTTGATGACCTTGAAAACCAAAGTCGGTTAGCAATTCTCGTATCTCAAGCTCAACGAGTTCAATAACTTCCTGATCAATTATGTCAGCTTTATTAATGTACACTACAACGTGTTTAACACCAACCTGAAACAAATGGAAGTCTTACATTTGTGCTTAAAATTAATGAACGGCAAAAAACTTAAGCCACACCTGTTTAATCAAAAGCAAGTGTTCTCGTGTTTGAGGCATTGAACCATCCGTAGCGGCAACCACTAAAATAGCACCGTCCATTTGAGATGCTCCAACGATCATGTTCTTGACAAAGTCTGCATGGCCCGGACAATCGACATGGGCATACTTGCGTTTTTCCGTTTCATAGCCAACATGGGCTATGTTAATGGTTATACCTCTGGCCTTTTCTTCTGGAGCCTTGTCGATCTGATCGTAGGCAACAAACTGCGATAAGCCGTCCTTCTCGAGCACCTTGGTGATGGCCGCCGTCAGTGTGGTCTTGCCGTGGTCCACGTGACCGATCGTACCTGTTTCGCACGGTAATGCACAACATCATTGCAAACTTACGTTTAATAGTCACATAAAGTGGTACAGCGGGTGCCAATGCTAGTACTTGTCCGACCTACCGATGTTGCACGTCGATTTGGCCGCCTCGCTGTACGGTCGTAACGCCGCGGTCCGGTTGACCCTCAGAAAACGGCCGTAGAGAAATATCGTCTTGCACCACGTTGTGTTCAACGAGCACAACGATTTCACAAACATCTCGACGGCTCCGTAACGGTGGAAAAAGTTTCCGATGAGCAGCAGCCGGCGTTCGCTGCATCGGGAAACGTTTGCGATAACGTTGTTGTGATATCTACACCGTTATCACGTTGAAATCGTGATAACACCGATGATAACGGCAACGCGCCGACAGAGTTATGAGCGGACCACCACTGCAACTAGTTCACGTGCGTGCGCTCAACCTTGGATTGTACATGTGTTGCACGTATAGCGAACGATCTAAACGCGCAACAGTGATCCATACATAGGGTTGCCATACGTCCCGGTTTGGCCGGGATAGTATTGATTTCGAGTATGGCGTCCCGGTGTCCCGATGATTTGTTCGGGACAGCCAATTGCCCCGGAATGATTCTTCAATAATGCATGTTTGTACTTTATTAAACTCTAGTTCGGAAAACCATAATATTATTGTTATGATAAACTAAAATGTTTAATAATTGACTGACGAAATCTGTTTTCAATTATTCTCCCGACCAAGTGACTATTATTTTTGTCGAACACGTTCTTCGTGTTTCCGTTTCCACGTGACTGTTGTGGTTATCGCTAAAGGAATCAACCATTGTTTACATTTTGTTACTTGTAATGAGCTAATAACAGTAGTGTAGTACTGTAACGTAGTCATACTATAATCAATGTTCATTTCAGAGCTTCTATCCCGGAGGGGGGACGTCGCGGTAGTAAATAATTAACATATAAATATATTTTTGTAACGATTATATCTGTATAGTTAAAAAACCAATACAAAGTTATGTCAACGAGAAAAAATGAAAAAAAAATTGTCCCGGTTATCGTCAAATAAAATATGGTAAGCCTATCCATACACCATCAGAATACCACGTACTAATGCCATACAGTAATATTACTCTATGAATAATTCACAGACGTAGGTATAAAATAAACTCTAGACAGCCGACTGTGATGAGACGTGAAGTTACCATACGCCATTTAAAAAGAGTCCATCGAGTTTTATCTCTCAATTTTTTACGCACCGAAATGATTTGCTTTTGATTTTGATGATTTTTACTTTCAGTGCACTGTATTCATTAAATTCATTAATTTATTTTCTTAATTTCTTTTGCTTAATTATGCCTCATAAGTACTTAAGTTGTGCTTATGGTTGCAATAATCAAGGTGGTCCTTCCAAAAACATCACCTTGAAAACATCACCGGAATAATTTTGTCTTTCCAAAAACATAAAATTATTCCGGTGCAATGAGTAATATTATTTATTGTTTACCTTATTCGACTTAAAATGTTGTTTCATTAAAATGGCGCTCGATTGCCACTACCAATTATACATGCACTATATCATATATAGCTAAAAAACCAAACTGGCAGACCATAATTGTCATAGGCGTGTCTACGGTGGCAGCCTAGGGTGCTTGGGCTGCCCCTGCAATTTTCGAAAGGTGCTGGTCAACCGAGTTTTAAATCTAGTAGTTTACAACCAGGGGCGTATTAAGATAGGGGTCATAGGCGGAGATTGGGGGGTGCTTGGGGGCTTATATATATAGGTAGTTATTTTGCAACAATTCACATTTAAGCCCTCCCTAAAATTTAATAAAATCTCCGCCTATGGTAGGGGCTATGGGTCCCGTTGCCAAGAGCGGCAAATTTTTAAAAATTTAGAGGAGTGGTAAATTTTTATTTCGTACTGACATACTGTACATACTGACTACTGACGTCAATCATTAATATTTTTCACAATAAATGTGTACCATAGAGTCATGGAACACTATAGTATTTATATAACTATGGCAGTGTTTCTCAATCATTTTACTGTAGCGACCCCCTTTTTGAATTTCAATTTTTTTTTAGCGATTCAACTAGTACAATTTATGAGAAATATGAATTATTTTTATAATTATTGAAGGCAAATAATTACCGTAGGCAATGCACGGAGTGGTGGTGACGACTCCACCAGTTTTCGGAATAATCTAGTCTATAAAGACAGACGACGGTACGGTTCGCGAAATCACATATAATATTAGATGTTGACATATAAGTCATGATATGTAAGTAATATCAATGTTGAAAGTGTAATTGATGATTTTAAATATGTTCCGACCAAAATAAGACTTGTTTTTTGATGTTAAAATGTTATAAAATATAAATACAATGTGTTATTCAATGTTCTTATTATTATTAAACATATTAGATATAACCTATAAAATTTACATACTATTTATAGAATTGTGTTATCCTACACAGTGTACGCTTACACATCATATATTTTGTTTATTATCTAATTTTATTACATGATCTAATCCATGCTTGTACATAGATAAATAATATATTAATATTAATAGAGTTAAATTTAAAGATAAGTACTAAAATTACTGTATATTATTAATTGTAAGTATATGAGAACTTAAATATATAGACTTTTTTTAAACTATGTAAGTATTAAATTGGTAGGACTAACCCCCCCCCCCCCTCCCACAGCCAGTAGATGGCTATGGAGTATTTTTCAGTTTATATTAGGGTGGCGCCGGTCATTATTTAGGCTGCCACTGCGGATGAAGTCTAGTCACGTCTATGATAATTGTTAATTTCCTGTTTGTGTTGATATTTTTTTAAGTTAATATTTTTTTGCAGCACAATCTGCATTCGCCAGATGTGGTATATTTGTATTACGTATATGGTGTGTACTATGCATTAATAAACGATCAATGATAGCAGTGGAAATGCATTGTTCACACACAGCCTCCTCTCATGTGTCGGTTGAACAGGGGAAAAACAAGAAAGGTATTACGGGTGGAAAGAGTCGATA
This sequence comes from Sipha maydis, assembly GCA_034509805.1. Lineage (NCBI taxonomy): Eukaryota > Metazoa > Arthropoda > Insecta > Hemiptera > Aphididae > Sipha > Sipha maydis. The sequence goes on from JASXSY010000325.1 coordinate 99,195, forward strand.
AACAATACATTTTCATCAAACGTACTGTCAACAAGACGACGCGACCTCACTCACCTTTATTATTGTCGTCAAGACAATGCTTTCCGAGCTTTTGGAATGACAACACGACCCAGTCACGGGGCCTCGTAAGTCCGGGAACGTGCTCCTAGTATTCATTCTAAAGATGGCTAGACGTATCGCTAAAAAAATCGAAATTTTATAACCAGGTACCGGCGGGGTAGGTATGTTTACGATATCGCCATTTTATGTCGTGTTATTTCGGATCTAGTTGAATAAGGACAATAGCTATAGGATGAGAATTTCAGTGAAACGTGATCTAGTCGGACGTTTCAATTGAATCCAACCATTTGTGCAATCGCGCCTATTTGTTAGCCTAATCCTGACGCCTGACGCAATATTGTACTACAAATTATAATATTGTTACGAGACGCATAATTTTATAAGTCTAAAAGAACATTTCTTGTATTAATAAATTGTTATGTTGAGAGACCTTGCGTGAATCAGTGGGTTCCCACCTGCATAATAATAGGATGTACTGCAAAGTATCAAAAGGATAATCAGGCAATTTGGAAAAAGACATTGTTACCTTGCCGGACACGTATAAATAGGCAATTTATAGTTGAAATACTTCCAATGGCCAGACGGAGTGTTACAATCATAATCACTATGTTGGACACATGCAACAGCCATTATAACCAAGGATCACGTACAAGTCCAACTAAGCAGGAGAAACTCACTAATTTCCACGGCCACCGCCACCACTTTCAAGAGGATACCCTGATATAAACGGGGGTCTTTCGCAACAGACAGAGAGACGGTTAGGGATAACAAAGACACTCTGAGTCAGGTATTTTAACACCACTCATATGATCTATTTTTAACCTGTATTTATATTTACAAGTTTAAATTAAATACATTTATATATCTGTGGCTTGGTGCAAGAAGGGCCAATGTCATGTTTAGACGAAATTGAGATCATCGAGCCAATCTTTTTCTTTTTTTTTATTCTGATAAAACGGCCAATGTAATAGAAGGAGTGTGACCAACTTACAGTCAAGATTGGCCATTTTAATTTTTGTCATTAAACATAACTATTATTTTGATAAAAGGGCTTATCATTACATTGGCTAGATATCAATAAAATTATTAATTGAAAAAATGGCCAATGTGTAGTTAGGACTAATAGTATTATGGTACAAACTGACTTTGGCCTTTTTTACACTGATTAATCATAAATTTTTGCAACCTGGTCACACACATATGGAAGCAGATTCTATCCATGCTATAATTGAAAAATCTAAAAAAAAGTCACTTGCTAGTATTGAAGTACCAAGAGATTGGGTAAATTTAATTAGAATGATTCACCGTAATCCACCTATTATTGTATCAGAAATGGTTCAAAATGACTTTTTAAATTTTAAAGAACTTTTGAAGATTAAATATGTTCATCGCAAAGTTAATACAAAACATGAACCTGTATCATGGAATAAAATAAAATGGATGCAGTATAAAACAAATTCACTTGGTATCGTTTCCTATAATTATTCGTTTGACGAAGATGAATTTTTAGAACTAAATTTGAGTAAAAAATGCTTAAGGAAATCAACAGAAACCGATTTTGTATTAAAACCAATAACTACCATGCCATTGTCATTACCTGCTGAAAAAATAAAAGACTTGCAATCACTTTTACCATTTATTCATCCAAATAGTAGACAGTACTATGACAGTTTTTTGGCTAATTTAGTCGAAGGAAATGCAGAAGACTCTGAAGAAAATGATGACTGATTTTAATTTTTTAAATAGAACTACTATTACCCAAATATTTTGTATTTTTTAATCATTAAGTTGTTATATTTAAAATTGTTAAAATAATTTGTAAGAAATCTCAGAAGAAAATAAAGACTTATTGTGTAAAATTAAATTATGTGATAACATTTTAAATTTATAAATTTAATTTTTAAGTGTACTTTATTAGGTTGTTATACTTTAAATTGTTAAAATCATTTGTTATTTAACTTATTGTTAAATTTTATTTTGTAATAAAATTTTAAATTTTCCAAATTTTATTTATAAGATTACTTTATTAATTATTCTTTATTAAGTTTATACAAAATATAGTGCTATTTAAATAGGTTGTTTTAAGTGTAAAATATTCTGTAAAACATACAAAAGTGAAATATTTTTAATATTTATAGTGAATAATATTGTTATGATTTGCTATTTAATTTTAATTGAAACTAAAAGACTAAATTGTTAATTAAAAATAAAATAAAGTTATTTTATGAACAAAATAAATTTTTTTTGCAATCAAACTTATGGCCAATGTCAAAAAAAAGCAATTAACTTTTTTTTTGAGTGGCCAATGTCATTGTAAATCTTATACATTTGTAGTTAAAAACAAAATGAGATCCATACAAAGAAATAGAATACAATATTTAATTAAGTAACAGCATTTTTAGAGATCCTACATTAAATTAAGGATTTTTATGTAAATTTAAAAAATTGGCCAATTTAATAATTTAATTCCTAAAACATTGTCAAAATTTGACATTGGCCCTTCTTGCACCAAGCCACAGATATATATATATATATATATATATGTACATAGTTACGAGTACTACTTAAACAAGTAAGCGTTCTTATTGACGTCGATTCAATTCTTCGTACCAGTTGGGACACTACAAAATAGTTAATACATTATAAATGTCAGTGCAACAGCCAGAATTTTTTTTTTTTTTTTTGGGGCACTTAATTATTTTACTTGGTGAGACTTGGTTTTGATAACTGCTATGCCGTCCTATATCTGTATATACATAGGTACATAGATACATATTTTAATATAAAAAAACAAATTTTATATCATGCATTCACACACATCTAATATTTATTATGATTATATTATGAATATTTGTATATTTGTATAATATTATAGGTTTATTATTATTAGAGTTAACTATACATAGAACACTAATAACTAAAAATTAATTTTTCTTGGTTGGAGATAAGAAAATGCGTCAATTATATCATCAATGTTCATTTCGTCTACTACCTCACGTTCAATTCATATTTTTGCTGAATTTATTGTTTTTTTACTGGTTTAATGTAGTTCTTAGGTAATTTTTTATTAAATTTAATTTAGAAAAATTATCTCTCAGTTGTTGTTGTTGTTACTGGTAATGTGAATATAATCCTTAATACTACAGTAAAATTACCGTAAACATCACGTAAACACTATTGCTAATGATTTTTTGTAAAACAGTACATTGTTTAAATGTGTTTTAATTATTTATTTTCATTATATAATTTTTTTATTTCCTATACCAAAAAATGATCTTTATTATTGGGTCTTTCCTTTTATAACACAACTCAACTTTATTAGAATATTTTCATAAAATTATTATCTCGTACATTAGTTTTTACGGTAATGTTGCGTGCCGGTATGGGAGTACCGGACAGTGCAACGAGAGAAGAGTCCTCAAGTGACAGTTGCTCAATCAATGTTAGATAATTTAAATAATATGAAATAATGAACTCTAGACTTTATTAAATATAACTTTATTAAAATAATTCTAAGTCCAATATTTAATTCACATATAAAATTATTCTAAGTCCAAAATAATTATAAAATAAAGTAGCGTGAAGGTGCATACATAACAAGACTAAAAACACATCTGAAAATGGGTCTGTTCCCGGGTTCCTTATATACCCCGATCTTGTGAGAATCTCTCATTCCTAATCTCGATTATGTCTATCACAGGATGTGGTTAGTAGTGCCTTTTCCCGTGTGAATCATCGGATGTGTGATTTCACATATAGAGTTTTATCCTTATCGTACATATACATATACACATATATATATATATATATATATATATATATATTATGTATGTCTTATTGACCACACTGTTGTACCCTATGGTTACATCTTCTATATATTTTGACTAATGTGCCTATCTATCTGTTGTACCCTATGGTTACATCTTTTATATGTTCCCACGCATTTCCGATTACTCATACTTTGTATTTGTCTTTTAATATTATGTCTAAACCAAGGTCTATGAGATTATATTCACATATGTCCCTAACATCGTGATACTTATGTATATTATATTATTACATTAGTTATGTATGCCCGTAACAGTAAAAAAAAAAAAAAAAACCACTTTATTACATACTTTTATATATTATATAACATTTATAATATGAATGATTTTGAGAGAATTTCGGTGTCATACCAATTTATTAACAGGTTTAATTGTGAGTAGCAATCAATTTTTACTAATTTTAATGCTACGAAAATTAATCCGTTCCGTTTACAAGAAAGATTTTTATAAAAAATAAGAATAAGAGTTAAGCATGATAATTATTTTATTTTACTCGACAAAATAGGTTCATATACAGAAAATGTAATTTAATAAAATTAAAAAGTTTTTTTTTTCTATGAATTTTCAACATTCCTAAATAAACAATGAGTTTATACAAACTATGTTGTATTATAATAATTTAAAGACAATAGTATAGTATTGTTATAAGCCTAATATGCTTACATATGCGATATACAATATTATTGTCATTATTATTATTATTATCAGTATTAGTATTAAATACATCATGGGATAATGAATGCTGTATGGGAATTTCTGTATATACAGAGTCGACTGTCACCACCGACAGTGTCGAGGTGAGTCAGTCGTATTACAACTAAATAAACAATATATGTAAACCTAAATTTAATTACACGACTCAAATAAAAAACATTATTTTCTTTTAAAACCGAACTCTTGCGTTGCTGACTATTTCTCTCGTTCCTTTTTTTGAAAGTGCGAATTCATATACGTTACGTGATATCGATGGACTTGTAGCAACTCAATGCTCAGCATTATTTAACTATGAATTTTAATAGACAGTAAATTATACATAATTTGACGTAATAATAATAATTTAATAGATTATATATTTATTAATATATTAATAAATGTAAATAATTTATTTATATAGGTACATAATTTAATAAAACGTCTAATTCATGGGAAATCCAGATCAAAGGTGAAAGCAACAAGTTGTTTTTACCACTTTACATAAAATAATGCAAACTCGACAGTAAATGGAAGTGATATATCATATCACATCACTTTATGTGGGTATTAAAACATATAGATACAGGTAGAGTATCTAGTACTAATAGAAGGTTTAGAAAGTAGATACTTGTGCATACTCGTTTCACCTATGCTTACCCAGAGCATTTTGGGAAACGTTATTTTAAAGCGCACATTAATTTTTAGGACATAGTTTTTAACTAGTTAGTTTGTTTTATTGTTAAAATATTTTACTAGTTTAAATTTTGTTTCATATGTTTTTAAAAATATTCTACTTTTATTAAACATTTTATTCCAGTGTTCATTAAATTTAATTATAAACTTACCTCTTCAACAATGTCTTGAGCTCGTATTGAACGTGCTACATCGTTTAAATAATTAATCTTGAGTACGCAATGTCCTGCACAGCCATCACAACAGACTTAAGTGTACCGGCTCACAACAGTAAATGTAGAATAAAGTCTAGGTACCAGATAATTAGTTGTAAAAAGTATAAAGTTGTTTATTAAACTAGTTTAAATAACTATTAGCAGGAAGTTATCTAGATAATATGAATTAGCCGTTTTAGTGATAGTATTCTGCAATGATTTTACTCTCTGCAGGCATACGTAAACTGCGCCCAAATTTGGATCTATATTGAAAAATTATAATGTAAATTGCACCCGAATTGTTATCAATGTTAAAATGGTGTAATGTAAACTGTGCCAATTTTTTATTCATGTTAAAAAGGTATATAACATTGGTTTATACCTTTGTAACATTGTCGATAAAGCCCAAGCCAAGATTGTGCAATAACAAATGATAATTAGGAAATCAGGTTCGTGAGTTCTGGTAGTGAAGACTACATCGTACACATATAATAATTTTAAACTTTTGATTTTATTTGTCAAAGTATATAGTACCTAAATAAGTATATTTTAATATTTATTATTAAATAATTTAAGAATAACAACTTATGGAGTTATTTTATGAATAAAATCCATGCCCCTACTTTTCTCTGATGAAAAATGGTTCTACTAGCGTCTAGTCGACGAAGGCCGCAGTATAAAATATAAATAAAATGTATGTCACGGATGACAACAATTGGTCGTTCAAAACACGTTTATAAGAATGCAGTTTAAACGTACTCGGACGCGCCGACGATTGCTTCGCTATCACCTATAAATTATAATATACATGTTCAAAATAGTTTGAACTACGATACCGGTTGTCCAAACTCTGCTCAGTTCTCGTGTTTACCTATGTACATACTACATTTACACATGGTATCTGAAGGAAACTAATGTTCTCACACGATAAAATGTACATAATAAATGACAATATTATGTATAATATAGGTAATTATTCGAAAAACATAGTTTAATAAAAGTTATTTTTTAAAAATGCATCAATATAGAATTTATTTTCTTCTTTTCATTAATCTTAGTAGGGAGTGTGATCGTCCCGTCGTCTAAACCACGAACCGTCATTGGTTTTGTCATTATCATACATACCATTTTAATAAACTATAAAATAATCGGGTATTTCAAACAAATTACTGTTAGTTAATAGAATTTTTTTTAAATAATATTTTATGTCTTTTATAATGTATTATTTTTGAAATGTAAATATTTAGGTAAATACATGTAAATTGTTTTTTTTATGCATTATATAAAATAAAATTATCATAATTTAACACAAAACATACTTAAACATAAGTTTTCTGTTGCTTGCCAGTTGGTGAGTACCAGATAGTGCAACGAGAGTTAGAGTACAATCAATTGTACAATTTCTCGATCAATGTAGATTATGATATAAGGTTAAATAAATTAACTCTCGACTCTAAAATATAAACTTTATTACAATAATTCTAAGTTCAGTTAAAGTAATTTATAAATATAATCATGTTATTAAAATAATACGCTGTCAAATCTGATAATCTGAGTAATTCGTTTATATAGTTAAGTTCTATATATGATACTTTTACGTCTTTAAGTTACTATAACAATTCCTGTGGTCCTACTAAACTTGGATGTGTTAGTCCTGTCTTAGTCATTTGTATGATTTCTACTAGCATAGTTTTTAAAATATATTTTTTTGGAACGAATTTTTTTTTTAAATTTATTTATTTAATTTAATATGATTATTAAAATGTCGAGAAAAATAGTAAAATATATTATGATAAGTTTTCAATATTCCTTAGGTGGAACTTCCATATAAGTTTAATAAGCTATACTATCTAAACCATGTATTATAATACGTAAAAAGTGTTACACATAAAAAATAAAATTACCTTAGACTTAAATATATATTTTTAAATGTATAGTTCAAAAACAAATTAATTAATAATAACGACACGATGAGCTGCTCTTTTAAATCGCTAATGATAATCAGCACAAGGTAAAATGATAGTAGGCATAACTAGATATATAGTATTTTTCTGAATTTTTATGTTGTTACTCTTGAATGAATATAAATTGTTTATTATAAAATGTGAATAATAAAATATAAAATATAAACTATAAAATATACGTGACGTCAAGGACGTTCGCATACTAAAAAAATTATAACCTATAAACTGTAACCGCGTGGCATTTTTCAAGAGGCTTCGTCTCAATAAGAATTATAGTCTAAACCTAACCAAGTTGTTGTACAAATCTTAATACTGTTGTAGATGGGATTATGCTTCGTATGTAAACCTAAAATGTCGCTATGCAAGTAAATCACATGTTTGCGATTGTATAAAAGAAAAAATGTAAAAGAATACTCGTGACATGAGAGGTTTGAACTAGTGACATTTACCGTTTTGAGGTAGACATTTATCATTGGGCTACAAAATTACAATTAAAATTGTATTATTTTCTAAGTTATTTAACGTGTTATATATTAACTTTGAAGTGACATAACTTCAAAATTATGCCCTTGCGCCAAATTCTAACTTCATCGTTTTCAGCATATTTAACTACACAATTAAAAAAAAAAAAAAAAGGTGTTCCGTAAAATAGAAATATACCGATATTTGTTTTATTTAAAATAGTTTAACATTTTTTTGAATAAGAAAATAATTCACAATTATGTAACTTAAAATACAATGCCAACAATAATTTGTAGTAACCCGAAGGTTATACTAGTTATTATGTATTAACTATAAACGACTATCTCTTTTCCTATGGAAATTTACTTAAAAAGATGTAAAATTTAATTGGACAGATGAATGTCAAAAATCATTTGATAAATTAAAAGAATCATTATGTTCTGAACCAATATTAAAATTTCCAGATTTTTCTAAACCATTTATTTTAACAACCGATGCAAGTAATAAAGCGTTAGGAGCCATATTATCACAAGGAGAAGTAGGAAAAGATTTACCTATAGCACTGCTGTAGTAAACCCGAATTACAAATATAACTTAATAAATTATACACGTAGCATAATTTATAATAAAGGGAAATAGATATTAATATGCAAGGTTTAACAAAGCCTATAACGGGAAATATGGATCAAAGGTGAAAACAACAAGTTGTTTCACACGAGTCGCATGAAAATGCAAGTTAACAATAAATGGAAGTAAATTTAGAATATTGATATATCACGCCATCATAGGTCATTGTAGGAACCCGCATAAATACGGGTAGAGCACTTACTAGCAGGGCAGAGATAGTTCTAACTCCCAGTACGTAACAATACTTATGTTGGTCGCGGACTAGTATCAGCCGCATTGCCGCCTTCATAAGTATCAATAGCTACTCTCCGGTAGAATACTTATTATTCTGTCGAAACCATTTTATGTTTAGAAGATAGTCAACTCTCGTCAAAAGCTTAACAGGCTTACGACAGTTAATGTACTTGTTTCATGTTTTAAAGTTCACCGTAATAAAGTGTTTGTTATTAAATAATTAAAAGTATTTAATTAATCATAAATTACCTATCTTCCTAAACCAACGCATCTCAAGACGACAACGGACGTGCTACGTCGTTTAAATAATTAATTGTATTTGTGATCAACGTGTCCTGCACGGCGATCACTACACTGCGATCACTTAATGAAATACAAAAAGTAATAGAAGAAGAAGAGTATAGACAAAATAACACAAAAAAACAAGAGTATCATTCGTATTTATTATACGCTACTGTTATTTTAACAATACTCGCGACTATACTTATTTTTGTCATATACTGCATAATAAAATGCAAACTACGTTCACATAAAACAAAAATCTATACAAACAATGAACTAAGAGATTATAAACAAGTAGGACCACCATTGCCACGTTAATTATTATTTATAAAAAAAAAAAAAAAAACTTTACAATTTTATTAATATACACCATTCTATTATACCAATAACTTTATAAAACATTAATTCATATATTACTAATTCTAGTTCAAACATCAAATTCGTCATATTCGACTTTGAGTTTTCTCCATTACCAAAAGGGGATTGGTTATTAATAAATGGGGCAATGGTAAACAGCCTTAATAAATTTCAACCAATACGACTCGTAGGAAGACCAATTTTCATAAGGAAAAGTCAAAATACAAAGAGATACCATATCCAAAACCACCACGACTTCGTTGTCGGAATCGCGGAACGGGTGTTTGTGATAAAGAAGCCAAAGACGTTGACACTTGTAAAGAGAAACATAACAGAAGCTGAAAATCACATTTAGCAGTGTAAGGTTCCGACTCTGACCACTCCACGCATTAACAAATATTTACATCGTGACGGTAAGACACCGGTTGTCGTATTTTGGAATGGTACCACAGCTAAAATTATGATAGATAAATTAGAATTAAAAAATATAAAGAGATTTTTAGGTATAACGACTATAGAAAAGCGGTGGGATAATACATATGAGCTTGTAATTAAGGACATGTGTAAAAATAATCGAGTAATATTTTCAATTAACATTGGAGAATTTTTTAAACCAAGGGGAGGAACTCTAAATTTACATGAGTGTCACTCCATATTCTGTAGAACAACTCATGAGGATATCACTCACGCGCACGACCGAGTAACTGATGTAATATACACTAGATGTATATTTAATTTCTTATTAAATAAAATAAAACCTTCAAAACTTTTCATATATTGTAGTGATAGTTTAAGCAGGGGAAAAAAAATGAATTATAAATATTAATTAGGAATTGGGTATTCATAAAATAAAATATATATATATATATATATATATATATATATATATATAATAATGCTATCACTTATTTAATAATAATATTATATACTTGGTAGTGGGATTTAGTATTATGAAACATAATATTGTATACATAATAATATTAAAAAAAAAAAAAAAATGTATATATTATTATAAATTCAAATATTATTATTATTTTTCTTTATAACCAACAAATATTGTATTAACATATTAGTAAATAAGCAATTATTTTCAAAGTTTGTATACGGTATATTTAAAAACTTCATTGTTTCACCCTGAAATTTTTTCTTCGGCGGTGAGGTGTAACATGCACCATTATATGTAATATAATTGTAATGTAATTACTAACAAATAATAATACGCATATTCCCGAGTCGTACGAGGATAAAATGTACAATACTTCTAAATTATATAAATAACTATTGCGCACATAATTGTAATGTAAAGTTAAGCAACGCGCAAATCAAAATCAATGTAATACATATCCTTATGTTTCATCATACAACCATGAACAAATTGTGAAATGGTCAAATAATAGTAACAGAGAAGAAGCCATGTGCGGATTACAAATCACGAACAACGTCATCATCCAAATTTGATGATGAAGGCCCAAGGGCAACCAGGTGGTGAAAACAAAATCAAACAGAGTATATAAGGGCTCCGTTTCACCACCAACATCAGACGTATCAAGTACAAACACTCCGCTTACGACAGTCATATTTACATTGTTATTACTTTGCTGATTTTTTCTAAGTGTAAAATAAAAATATCATATTCTATTCTTTCAAGTTTAAATTATTGAACTTATATTAAAACACTTAGAAGCACTATTCAATCATAACATTATCGTAGCGTCCTCAATCCACTAGAGGCACGTTACATAATAATTATATTTTAACAATGCAAGATGATTTAAGTATTCACTAGGTATACAAAAGACTTTGAAACCACGTTATAAATAAATAATTTAATATATATATATATATATATATATATATATATATATATATATAAGAAAAACAAAACACCAACTTATTACTATTATTATTTTTTTGTTTTGTTTTAGACCAACGACCTTTAATTTCTACATAATAGATTTTGAATTCACAAATATTAACAAGACCGATTTAGTATTAATCTCAGGAGCACTAGCCAACAGCCTAAAACGATTCAAAGTACAAAAACTCGAAGAGTAGCCTTTAATAATAAAAAAAAATTCGACCATTACTGAAATGGAAAAATTTCAAATGCAAAGGGCTGTACAAAATATCATAAATATCTTCGAAAAGAAAAATATTAAAACTATGTTTGTGACTCTTGCACAACTATACGATAGTTTGCACGAACCGATAAACACCCTTAACATGAACTTTATAAACAAATATATTAATCGGGGCATGGCAACACCGATTTTTATCACCTGGAACGGGGAAACAGACAAACGTATACTAAGTGCATTGGGTTTTCAAAACCGGTTATTAAACATAACCACGTATGATATAGACCAGGATAACAATTATGTAATTCGGTTAATAAACAACTCAGATAATCACGTGATTTACGAAACATTTATTGGTTTTCTAGAAAAACCGGATCGCACATTAAACTTGGGGGAAGCTCATAAGTTAATTTGTGGCAAAATACATGACAGCAAAAACGAACTCCATGACCCATGCACTGACGTATTATTTACGCGATGCATTTTTGACAAAATATTACGACGTATGACCGTTAAAAAACCACTCGAATATTTACAACATAATTAACCTGTTTCAGACTATCATCACTATGTACTACCTTAGTGGAGTGAACACACAACGACTCACTGATGACAAACTAACCCAACTATCGGGTATTTATTACGAAAACCAAGGACCTATTAAAATAATTACAACTAAATGGGATTTAACCACGTTTATAAACTTAGAGGATTTTAATAAACATTGGGAAACGGTTGACCAATTTATAAACAAAACACAGGAATTTTGTATAAATATTAACAAACACCCTAATGTTACGGGCATACATAATGTTATACATAGAGTACAAATTAAAATAAGCTAATAATAATAAAATTAAACATATAAATGAATATTATTAATAAAAGAAAAATATATAATCTGTTATAGTTCGGAGTTACGATTTTTTATAGTAGACTTCAAATTTGCTGTAATAAATCGATATGATCATTTAATAGTATCGGGAGCTATTGTGAATAGCTTAAACAAATACAAACCGCAAAAATTAGTGGGAACACCGCTGATTGTAACGAAAAATTGCCAACTCCAAGTATTCAGAAAAAGGGATCTAGGAAAAGTGATCAACAACCTAAAATGGATATTTCGCAGGAAGCCAAAGGTACTTACACCATTGCTGGGGCAACTCGCGGAATATGAGATATTCCGGGGGGAAGTAACTCTGTCATCGACATATTTAAATAGGTATTTGTTCACTAATCATAGGCGACCAGTCTTGGTATTTTGGAATGGTAACACGGATAAAACTTTAATAAACGGAAATAAAATTAGAAATTTAAAAGTAATGCTGAATATAACAGCTTATAGTGATAATAATGATGATAATTTTAATTTAAAGTTAATAGTTATGGGTAAGGAAAAATTATTATATAGTATATACAATGTATATACTATATAATATTATATAATATAATATATATATATATATATATATATATATAATATTATAATAATATATATTATATAATATTATATAATATTATATGTATATTATACATAGGTAAAATAAATAAAAATGGTAGGATGTTAAATTTATTAGAAACACATAATTTAATATGCACGATTGAACACGACATAACTCATTGTCATGATCCGGTAACGGACGTGATATTGACAAGATGTATCTTTAATTTTATAATAAGTAAAATGGGACCAATAAAGTTATATAAAGAATGTAATAAATTATTAAAATAAAAAAATAAAAAATAATAATAATAATAAAAAAAAAGAAATATAAATAAATAAATAAAATAAATATAGATATTAATTTACAGATAAGAAGAAAAGAAGGAACTTCGAATTAATTTATTAACGTAAAAAAAAAAAAAAAAAAAATGAGTAGTAACCAAAATATGGAAAGAGCAAAAGAGTTTATGAGGAAATTAAATATATTCTTAAAAGGAAACAATCACATAGAGAGAGAAGTAGAAGGAACGAGTTCAACCATAGAGTTAGTGTGTTTCGCAGAACACATGCGACAGGCAAATAATTTAATGACAGAACCATTCACACCAGGAGAAGTAATGAATATAATGATACCAATAATGGGGTTTACACAAGAAATAGTACATGGAGATACAAGAAATCAAATATGTAAAGAATTAGGTGAAGCGTTAGACGAATTAATTGAAGATGGAGTATTATAAAAAAAAAAATAATAATAATAAATAAATAAATAAAATAAAAATAAATAAGAATAATATTAAATTATACAACCAAATTAAATTAATTATTTTATTAAATTTCAGATTATAACTAAAATAAAATAGAATACAATTTTCTTAAACAAGGATGAATAAAGAAAAGATATTTTTTGATAAATTAATAATAAACATACAAAAAGAAATTATCTTAGAAAAACCTAGACACTTTACGTTAGAAAAACATTTAATAGATACAAATGAAAGTATGGAGGACAAATACACTACAATTGATCTACGAGAGATAAAAAATAATTTGAGTAAACATGTAAAGGAACTCACAACATTAAGAGAGGAATATTTACCAGTAGGAGTAGTTATTTTATCGGAATATGAGGAGTTTCCTGAGACATGTATGTTCTTTAATTAATAAAATTGAAATAAAATAAAATGAATAAAGAATAAAACTAATGTAATAAAATATATATAAAAAAAAAATTATAAAAAAAAAAAAAAATAAAAATTATATTATAAGTAAATTTAAAGGTTTAAGAAATAAGATTGTAATAGCATGATAATATGCTAAATAAAAAAAAAATAAATAAAAAAATGTATATTATAAGTAAATTTAAAGGTTTAAGAAATAAGATTGTAATAGCATGATAATATGCTAAGTAAAAAAAAAATGTAATAAAATATATATATTTAATTATGTAATAATCAATTATATTGTAATAGCACTAACCATATATTGTGTAACTAACATAGAAATTATACTTATTTATATTCGAATATTATAGAAATAATCAAATAATTCAAACTGTATTAATCATGTAAAATTTATTATCAATTATTGTATTAATCATGTAAAATTAACTATCAACTATTGTAAAATCATGCAGAATTATTGTAAACATTGAAATATTGTAAAACATATCATGTCATGTAAACATAATATTGAAACTTAGGGAAAATGTAAAAGATTTCCATCTAAGGCCGGAAATCTTTCTTTTCGCGCGGAGGTGTTACGGGCATACATAATATTATACATAGAGTACAATAGAGTACCATAGTGTCAGAGGCATAGGTAGATGATGTCACAAACTTTATTATGAACATCATTATCAAATATAATGCAAATTATAAAATAGTCAGGATATGCATGGAATTGTGTAAAGAATCGCATTGGCAAGTACATTATAATATCACCATATTAGGGTTGAGAAACAATGACCAATATGTAAATCTTGTCACGGATATAGGCACAGTAATCAGAATGTGTGTGGGATCATATTGAATGAGAATTACAATTATAATCAATATAACATATATAATATATATATGGTTAATTACGATAACATAAAACTCTATTTGCGGATTCACGCATCTGATGATTCACATAGGGAAAACGCACCATTGACCATATCCTGGGAAAGATAGATTAAAATATATTAATATTCTTTAGACCACAGAGACCACATCCTGGATCTCTGCGTCAGCGGATACGAATTGGATGTGAGATATCACAGACACTTCCTTGATTCATTGTAGAGGTCGGGTATATAAGGGACCCGGGAACAGACCCATTTTTAGATGTGTTTTTAGTCTTGTTATGTATGCACCTTCACGCTACTTTATTTTATAATTATTTTGGACTTAGAATAATTTTATATGTGAATTAAATATTGGACTTAGAATTATTTTAATAAAGTTATATTTAATAAAGTCTAGAGTTCATTATTTCATATTATTTAAATTATCTAACATTGATTGAGCAACTGTTACTTGAGGACTCTTCTCTCGTTGCACTGTCCGGTACTCCCATACCGGCACGCAACACTAATAACTGTGGCGAATTTCTACCTAATACTTTGAAACTATACAATGACGTTAAAAATAAAAAGCACCTCTTTCTCTCATCTATAGGATTTACGACTAGGAGGAAAAGACACATTATGGGTAGTTAAGCTCAAGCCGCACGTTTATTATTTGGGTTATGTAACACCGAATGTATGAACAAATTTGACTCAATTATTAACCGTTTCACCGGTTCAAATATAGATCAATTAAAACTTATAGAACAACAAATTAAAGTTATTAAAATAAAACAACAGCAAAATGAGCTTACTTTAAGAAAATTTGAAATTACCATGGGAGAATTAACCAATGCTACGTTACTCCAAAATTTAAAAATTATAGTATCAGATCATTTTAACTTTGCAAATTTGGTTCTCACAAAATTTATCTATGAAATCAATATCCTAATAGAAATAATACAATTGTCAAAAATTGGACAATTGCATCCAAGTCTGATATCACCATCTAAATTACTAGAACAACTTAGGGATATTAAAGTTTCACTACCATCAGGAACAGAATTACCAATTGAACTAGAATTAACAAATGTTTATGAATTAATAAGACTTTTAGACTTGACAGTATATTTTTCAAATAACAAAATTGTATTTATAATTATGTTACCTTTAGTATATCAGAACGAATTAACGTTATATCATCTTATACCTAGACCAGTATGTAAACTATTTGATTGTTTTTATATTAGACCAAACTATAACTTTTTAGCGATAAGTAAGACTAAAGAATTGTATACAACTTATGATCAATTTCATTATTCATCATGTAAAACAGCTCATAATTTCCTATTGTGTCCTGAAATAAGTCCATTACATCCACGAAGTACACGACCTATATGTGAAGTACAACTATTGCAAGATCCAGCAGAAATACCAGACAGCTGCGAGATCAGACATGTCCAAATGAACACTACCATTTTTCATAAACTACAGTTCCAAAACTCATGGCTGTACGTTTCCAGCGGAGAAACTTTGTTTATCACATGCGATGCAGGCAAAGAGTCCAGCAGCCACTCCAATCAAAGGAGTTGGGATATTACGTCTCAATGAAACCTGTAAAGGATATGCTACTCGTGACATACTTATACCGGGTAAAACAAATCAAGAACAGTATCCTGATTTCATCCCAAGTTCTATTCTCGCGGAAAACCGAAACTGGACCACTCTCGCTGTAATGAAAAACAAAAATTTACTTAACGGAAGAATGGACGATCTAAATGAAGTATTAGAAGAACATGATTTCTTACAATTAACAAACAATCACACAACCGATTTCGGAAAAATCAAACAAAAAATGGAAACATACGACAACTACTTATATATATATCTATTTCTATTGGAGGTTGTGGATTTTTAATTATACTTATTAACCTGATAGCAACCAAGACAATACAAGGAAAGAGGCATGGAGCGCTGCGTTTCAGTAATATTTCGGAACGAGCAACACGCACCAACAGCACCAAACACACCCATGCAACTAAGAATGGTGGATTCAAGTCATGACAACCAAGAAGAACAATCTGTCTCACTTTACCCAAAGTTGAAACAAACTTTTTGATATTTGCAAAAATCAGGAATTTTTGTTCTTAGAGGGGAGGAATGTAGTAACCTACTATGTAACTTCGAATTACTATTTCATCATTTCCTTACTCTTTTTCCTTGGGCGTTGTCAAAACAAGTATTTAATAGTTATATTTTTATTATTTTTATTATATGGAAATACGGGTTAATAATTAATACGCATATATTTTATTGGGAATATTAATATTATTTTTTTTGTAAGGAACAACGAAAAGCCTTGAGTCTTTTCCTTGTTCTTAAACCACTACGCCCAACTATCTGTGTATAAAAGGGATGTAGTATTAATATCTTCTCATCAGATACAATGTAACCATACTTATGCGTAGACCGGTATTGTTAATCATACAGCATTAAACTATCGGGCTACCAGTACATTTGTCTCAGTAATAATAAATATCATTTATAATTTTAAAAGTATTTATTTGTTTTTACTTCAAACCTCAACTGATCGAACGTGTAAACGACGACAAAGGTGACTTCGACGTAAAATCGTTTTGAGTCAGTCTTTAACCAGACCGGCTCACTACACTTTTGTGGTACATTTTGTATGTATTCATGGAATTCCAGAGACAATATTAACTGATCAAGGAACAGACTTTCTTAGTAATACATTTAAAGAAGTTTGCAAATTATTAAAAATTAATAAAATTTAAATACAAGTCCTTTTCATAAAAAACAAATGGAAGTTTAAAAAAATCACATAGAACTTTAGCAGACTATTTAAGACATTATGTAGATAAAAATCAATCAAATTGGGATCACTTATTACCATACGCATTTTTTGTTTACAACTCAACAGAACATTCTTCGCATAATTTTCAGCCATATGAATTAGTATACGGTAGACCATTAGAAATACCTATAAAATTAAAATCTGAACCTGAACCTAGATATAATTATGATAATTATTTATATGATTTAAAACAAAATTTACAAAAATCACATAAAATCGCAAAAGAAAAATTAATTAAAAAGAAAATAAAATCTAAAGAAGGATATGATAAAAATGAGAATTCAATAAATATACATGTAAAAGATTTAATATTATTAAAAGATAATGCTTCGAAAACTAAATTAAATAATTTATGGATAGGACCATATGAGGTCATAGAGGTAGTAGGAGAGGAAAATATTGTTATACAAAAAGGAAGAAGAGGTGTAACAGTACATAAAAATAACGTAAAAAAATATTATAATGATAATTAATACAAATAAATAACTAAATTAATTATAAGCAAATAAAATAAAAATAAAAGATTTATTTATTAGGGCAATGTGTATCGTGATGACAATGGGAAGTACTTACGAATATAACCGATATTATTCAATAGCATCATATAATGCAAAACCACCAGGAATATACTTCGAAAACTATGGACGAACAAGATTAATAGGAGCAGAATATAAATTAATAAATTATTTATCATTGGAGGAATATGATAAAAAATATGCAAACTTAGGAGAAAGAATAAATGACATAGAAAGAGCGTGTGTTACATACAACACAACGAAAACATGTACGAAAGGGAATTTTATTGTAAAACAGTTTTTTAACGAAATTAACGCACAAAGAGAGAGAATGTACATATCATTAGGAAAATATGAAGATGACATAAAAGATGTTAAAAATCAAGTAAAAAGAGGTCTAGTCAACATTATAGGCACCGCAATGAACACATTATTTGGAGTATGCGATGATAATTGTGTCAAAGAAACAAACGATTCAATAAAATCAATCGAAGAGAGTGAAACTCATACATTACATATGTTAAAGTCACAAACAACAATAGTAAAATCGGCAGTAGAAAAAATAGGAATGACAGTCGAGAAAACAAACGAAATGTACAAAGAAGTAACAGATAAATTAGAAGAAATAGAAAAAAGGATTAAAACCGCAGAAACTACAGAAGAAAAAATGATGGAATTATTAGAAATGACAGAAATACAAAATATTTATACAGCGTTAACAAATCAATTTGCTTACGAAACATCAACATTAAGTCAGATAGTAACAGCAGCAAGAGGAGGAGTTATACATGCAAGTTTAATAACACCAAAAGAAATAGCATCAACATTAAAAGAAATATCACACAGATTAAAAGGAAAATTAAATATACCTATGGGGACACAACCATCAGAATTATACGAACTAAATAAAATAACGAAATTAACAGTATTTTATGAAAATAAGCGAATAGTATTTATAACAAGAATACCACTAGTTACGGATATTGAATTAACATTATTTAATGCAATACCAATACCAATGACAGAAATCAAACAAAACAAAACAATAAAATTAATAATAACACCAGAAAATCCATATATAGCAATTACAAAGGATAGAAGACAATTTACAACATTTACAGATATTCAATTAGAATCATGCAAGGAAACTTCAATATATAGAGTATGTAATGCATATCAACCAATTCAAGAAAACAATGGTCAACAAACATGTGAAATTGAATTATTTAATAAACCAGAGACAGCACCAAAATCATGTCAACCTTTAATAACAGTAATAAACAAAAATATTTATCATAAACTTCGAAATCAAAATAGTTGGATTTATACAGTAGTAAATGACACATTAGTGGTAAGTTGTACAGAATTACAAGAACCACAAATACATAGAATATCAGGAGAAGGAATAATACAAATATTTGATAAAAGTTGTACAATAACAGGAAAGTATATAATATTAACAGCAGTAGATCACATATCAAACGGAATATATACAGATTTTTACCACAAACAGACATGAAAGAACTATTCAATTTAATAACAGACCGAGTTAATTTAATAAAAACAAAAGAAAATGATAATAAACAAACGAAAAAATTAGAACTAAAGAACTTACATGAAGTATCGAAATCGCTAGATGACATAGAAGAACAAATAAACAATGAAGAAGAACGTCGGTACAACAAGAAACAACGCGAAGAACATTCATATTTATATTATATAATAATAGGATTAATTATTTTTATATTGGTAATAATATTAATAAGTTGCATAATATATTGGATAAAAAATAAGGAAGTTTCGAATGAATATGCTATCATGAAATATATAAAGCCTATTGGAACAAGAAAACATCTTAATAAAAGTACGGAAAGAAACATACAACCAATCGATAGAGAAAGGATCGAGAAAATGTATAACACGATACAGTCATCACGATCACCTTCGCCAAGATAAGAATAAAAAGATAAATAAATAAAAAGATAAATAATAAATAAATAAAAGATAAATAAATAAATAAAAAAAAAAAATAAATAAAAATATAAATAAAATTTGAATCAAATGTTAAAAATATTGTACACTAACATACATTTTAGCACACAGATAAAATTCGTTATCGTTGATTTTGAATTCATCAATATCAACAAAACAGACTTATTATTGGTATCAGGAGCATTATGTCATAGCCTTAATAAATATAAACCAGTTAAAATGCAAGGGAGACCGATCATTTTGACGGAAGACAATAAAATAAGAATGTTCAACAGACGGAATGTGGAAAACCTGAAACGGTATCTTGGAGGGATATTGCGGAAGAAACCAGACGTGTTACGACCTTTATTGGGGCACATTACTTTGAGTGTCGAGCATAAGGGGGCAACAAGTCTAGGTTCCGCATTTATTTCCAAATATTTATACTCAGATAATACACAACCTGTCATTGTGACATGGAGTGGGTCTATGGACATAAAAGTTATGAAAAAGTTAAGAATACCTGGAATAAAAAAATATATAGATATTACGAATTATGACGAAAATAATGATAATACTTTTAGCCTTAAATTAGTGGACGTAAATAGTAAAAAAATAATATATACAGAAATAATAGGACATATAAATAAAAATAGGAGAATATTAAACCTAAAGGAGACACACAATTTAATTTGTAGTGAGAAACATGATATAACACATTGTCACGATCCTGTTACGGATGTGATACTGACAAAATGTATTTTTAATTATATCATGAATAAAATGCAACCGAAAAATTTATTTAGAATATGTAAAAAATAATATTAATTTTATAAAATAAAATAAAAAATTAAAAAAATTAAATATATAATTACAGATAAAAGAACAATAAAATTCAGAATTGTAAGTAAAAGAGAAATAAAGTATATAAAAAAAATTAAAAAAAAAAAAAAAAAAAAGAGAAAAATGAGTGAAGAAATAGAAGCCAGGACAAATAGAGCAAAACAATTTTTAAGACATTTAAGTACATTTTTAAAAGGTGAGAATCATGAAGAGAGAGGAACACATGAAAGAGGAAGTGAAGTAGAATTAGTATGTTTTACAGAACATATGAGGAATGCGAACAGTTTAATGACAGAACCATACAATATTTCAGAGATAATACACATATCAGGACCCATTATGGGATTTGCTCAGGAAGTGATAGATCCATACACACAAAACTTGATTTGCAATGAGTTAGGTTCAATAATAGATGAGTTAATTGACGATGGAGTCTTATAAAAAAAAAAACTTTTTATAAATAATTAAATAAAAAAACAAAAAAAAAAAAAAATTAATACATATATAATAAACATTATGGGAGTGAATTAATAATAATAAAAAAAAAATGTATGTAATCATAATAATAATTAACATTAAAATATAAGAAGATTGTATAAATAACAAAGGCATTATATTTATAGTAATATTGTAAACTATACTATAATGTTTTACTGTTAAATAATTAATTCATATTATATTCAATAAATATTAAGAAATTATTGTATTCAATTATATTCAAACATTGTATCAGAATTTTTAGTTATGTAAATCAATTATTATTTTTAAAACTATTGTAAAAATTTAAAATATGCCAATTATTGTAATAAGTAAACATTGTAAAAGATTGTAAAAGATTTCCATCTAAGGCCGGAAATCTTTCTTTTCGCGCGGAGGTGTTACGGACATGTATGATTAAGGGCCCAAGGCATTAAGGTCAACAGGGGGTTATAAATAATAAGTAAAACTTAAATGTTACATGAACACATTCTCAAAAGTATCATTAATATGAGTGACATGTGAAAGGTTGAAGAATGTAAAAATAGTAAACCAGCCAACTAACAAAATAGGGTTGGGCGCTCAGTAATATTTCGTATTAAATAAATTAACATAAGAATAGCGAAGATACCGTGTATATTGCAAAACTAACGAGGCCAACCACTAAAGGTTTGAACTATCTAATTCCCATAAATAGATATATTAAATAAACATGTTTATAAATTAATCATATCCGGGATAAGTAGTTTCGCATAAGATCTTAGTATATAAGGGGGTCCTCAACAGACCAAAAGTCAGATGTGTTTAAGCCCGGACACAGCAAGCACCTTCACGCCACTCTACATTGTAAATGTTTTATCGCACATTATTTTAATAAAAGTAGTAACTTTAATTTGAAGTCAATCTTATTTATTAAATCCTCTACCATCCCTATTGATTCGACGGCACGCAACATTATATTCAATAAATATTAAGAAATTATTGTAATCAATTATATTCAAACATTGTATCAGAACTTATTATTATTATTAACAATATCATGTAATGTAGATCAATTGTAAAACTTTAAAATATGTAAATTATTGTAATATGAAACATTGTAAAGATTGTAAAAGATTTCCATCTAAGGCCGGAAATCTTTCTTTTCGCGCGGAGGTGTTATGGACATGTATGATTAAGGGCTAAGGTTATTAAGGTCAACAAGGGGATATGAATAATAATTAAATCTTAGATGTTACATGAACACATTTTCAAAGTACCATAAATATAAAATGACAGGTGAAAAGTTGTAGAATGTAAAAATAGTAAACCCGCCAATTCACAAATAAGGTTGGGCATTCAGCAGAATTGCGTATTAAATTAATTAATTTAAGAATATCGAAGATACGTGAATATTACCAAACTAACAAGGCCAACCACTAAAGGTTTAAACTATCTAATGCCCATAAATGGAAATATTAAATAAACATGTTTATAATTAAAAATCATATCCGGGATAAGTAGTTTCACACAGGATCCTAGTATATAAGGGGTCCTCAACATACCAAAAGTCAGATGTGTTTAAGTCCGGACACATCAATGTTTTATCGTACATTATTTTAATAAAAGTAGTAACTTTAATTTGAAGTCAATCTTATTTATTAAATCCTCTACCATCCCTATTGATTCGACGGCACGCAACAAGACATTTAAGCACATTTTTAAAAGTGAAAATCATGAAGAGAGAGAAACGCATGAATGAGGAAATGAAGTAGAATTAGTATGTTTTACGGAACATACTATTAAGCCGTTTGCATTTCTTATATGTTTTACGGAACATATAAGAAATGCTAACGGCTTAATGACACAACCATACAATATAGCTGAAATAATACACATATCAAGTTCCATTATGGGGTTTACTCAAGACGTAGTAGATGCATATACACTAAACTTAATATAATTTGCAATGAGTTATGTTCAATAATAGATGAGTTAATTGACGATGGAGTGTTATAAAAAAAAAAAAAAAAATTATGTATAGATATGTATATATGAGAATTAATTAATAGAGAATATTATACAATATTTAATGAACACTATGGGAGTGGGTTACTAATAATAATAATAATATTAATAAAAAAAAATGTATGGAATCATAATATTAATTAACATTAAAAAATAAGAAAATCGTTTGACTAACAATGACATTATATTTATAGTAGGTAATAATGTAAACTATACTAAATAATCAACTCATATTATATTCAATTAATATTAAGAAATTATTGTTAAACTAATCAATTATATTTTCAAACATAGAATCAAAATGTATAATCATGTCAATAATTGTAATGTTAATCAATTATTATTTTTAAAACCATTATAAAACTTTAAATATGTCAATTAGTATTGTAATATGTAAACATTGTAAAAGATTGTAAAAGATTTCCATCTAAGGCCGGAAATCTTTCTTTTCGTGCAGAGGTGTTACGGACATGTATAATTAAAGTTCCCAAGGTTTCACTAAATCAGGGGGATATATAAATAGTAGATTAAATCTAACGACAAAATAATAGACGGATGTATTCGCAGAAAAGACCATAAAAACGGATGACATGTAAAAGTACAAATCTAAAAATTCAACCACATAATAAATTGTAAAGACCTACCACAATATAAAAAATAAGGTTGATGGCTCATTAAAATTGCTAGATAAATAAATCAATATAAAAATAGCAAAGAGCACTTGTTCACAAAAATCTTGCAAAACTAACGAGGCCAGCCACTAAAGGATTTAACTATCTAGTCTCGCGCGAACAGCCAAACCGTGTGGTCACGCAATTATCGTTAATCCTCATGTTAAAAATAATCGCCTTAATTCCACTCGATTTTTTCGTGCTAACAACCACTCGTCTCAGTTTTTAATACTATAGTAGGCCCCTGCATCTAAGAGCGGCTACAATCCTCATAGAGGGAAATAAAATAAAAGACAAAATACGCCGTAAGTACATACAAATACGTTAATGTATGATACATAATATTTCTCTTATCTCTTCTCCAAGGCATCGCCGGCGCGGTGACCTTTGGTCCGGCGATTACTCTGATTCACCGACAATTATCGTATTTTTATAATGAACAATCAAACTGCAACCAGCACTTATCGTAACAAAAATACACTAGTCAAAAACATGCATAATCAAAATTCGTCTCAAGCTATTTCTAAACAAAAACAAAGAACAGGATCTACTGGCACTACAAATAGTTCACATGGAACTCGTATACAGAGTGGTTCAAATGACGTCTTCAACCCTTCCGATTCAACGGAAGAAAACGATGATAAATTCATAACGCAAAAAAATAAAAATACGCCAAAGCGAAACCATTCATCAACAGACACTGCCAGTCCCGAACCCAAGAAAGTCAAACCATTATTCATAACGGTAAACAGATTTGCACCACTTTCAATCGATGACACCACTGCGATCGAAAACATCAAAAACAATCCCACTTCCCACGACAACTCAACCCCATCCGATGACCAAAATAATAAAAGAAAACTTCCGCCACCAATTTATGTCCGTGGTATCCTTGACTTTGTTGAAGTGCGCAATGAACTAATTAAACTAATTAAACTAATCACTATTGAATCAACGGCACGCAACACCAGTATACTCGTCTAATTAACTAAATATTTGTACTTAGAATATCGACAAAAAGGTTTAATAATAGATGAGTTTAACTTAAATTGAGTAATTATTTGGAAGGCTACATCCTTCGTCGGAACTGTTTTAATGACAGCACGCAACACTTATTATTTTAATTTGTACAACTAGGCTTTCGCCGTTCACGATTATTACATTATCTTTTAGTTTTTGATTTTTTATAGCGATAAGTTACTATGCTGCACTAGTGATTAAATAACCAATACGCTGAACTAACGAATCTCGTTTTTCAGGTACGCATAATGGCGTAAATGTGTACCGACTAAAATCTAATATAATGTGGTTGTCTTTGATAAAATCGCAGCCGATTATACCGGATCCCGGTACACGAACATTTGTTGACACGACGCTAAATTTTATTAAGAAATCCTTTCCTTCTATATTAATACACGTGTTTACCGTTCCGATAGTTTCTATTGTCTGACCTATTATGTCGGTAACTTTATGTTTCTCTTTTTCGTTTACCATTACGTGTCCCTTTAAAGCGGATATTTTTATCAACGAAATTTTGGATCCCGTGACTATAGATAATTTTATCGTGGTCGGTTTAAAATTCTCTGAAGTACATAGTATATATTTCCGTTCCATGTATATTACGGTACATGCGTTATTTTCGTTAATATCGATGGACCTACTTTCGTCAGTATTATTATTTGACGACTTTTCTGGTGTATTTTTATTGTTCTCGTTAAACATGCGCCTACGACATTCGCTTATTACATGATTATTTTTTTTACAATAATGGCAAAATCTCTTTTGGCTTTCGGTGTTTTTATCTCTATTTTCGTTAGAATTCCGAGAACTATTGAAATTAATTTTATGTTTACTGGTTTTACACTCGTTGCTGTAATGTCCGAAACGACTGCAACGATAACATTTAATGTTTTCTTTAACGTTATTATCTCTGTTAGAATTACGGTTTCGATTATTATAATTAGTGTTATTCCGATAATCAGATTTTTCGTTAATTTTTTCTTTTTCTAACGCCATACAAACTGCTTCCTCAAATGTAGTGATTTTATTGGTTTTAAATATTATTCTAATACTAAAATGTATTCTCGAAATGAATATATCTAATGCCTGTGAGTGGATTGCTTGAGCAATTAATGTAGCTTCCATAGCTGGTTTACCTGAAGTTAATGCAGCTGTTAATTCAATATAAGTTTCCTCAACTCTACTTGCGTATTCTTGTACTGATTCTCTATCATAATGGCGAATTTCATTTAATTGTTTTTGTAAAAATTGCACCGAATGGGTTTTACCAAAAACGAATCGCAAATGTGTTTTTAACTCCTCCCACGAAGTTATGTGCCTGTACCTTACGGCTTCGTTTGCCTTGTCATTTAGTTGGACTAGTATGGCTTTTAGTATTAATGGTTTTATGGTATCGTCTACATGTCCCATTAAAAACTCACATTTATTTTCGAACGCGGTTAAGAGTTCTTTATTCCCCCCAGAAAAACTTGGGATTAATTGTAATGCTTCTCCAAACTTTAGAGTAGCTGCCATAGTAACGTGTCTTTCTACGAAATTTAAATTTAAATTTTAGTCACTATTATTACTGTTGATTAAATCGCTATCGTTTCTTGTACTATTTGCACTTATGGAAGTCCCTAAATATGAGTTTCGATTTTAGTCCTTGTTTATATTCGACTTATTTCTAGTAATCATTAACTAGGTTTGAAGAAAAATTATTTATCGCAAGTATTAATGAATTACTAAAATTTTACGTTTCGTTTTATTTAATAGGATTCACAAGAATTAGAAATTTACGTCTAGTAGGTAGGTGGTACTAGGATTCACAAAAAAAAAAAGTAAAAGTTAATAAGATCCGCCCAGATTCTCAGATTGACATAAATATTATTGTAATAACTTACAATTCGTTTTTGACTTGTTGCTTATATCGATTGTAATAAACTGTCCTGGGTGGTTTTTTGGTTGTTTATTCACCTCCGTTGGGCTTGACTCCTCGAAAACTTCCGTACACACCGGCTTGTTGAAACGTTGTTCGACGAGTCTACCTACGTAACTACTGGCGCGTAGACCAAAATTAAATTTTGGGTTTATAGATGCAATGAACTGGACGTGAATGTTCTGGAGTTCGTTGAAAAAAAAAAAAAAAAAAAGGTTTTCGGTTACTTATAATTTGTTCCGAAGAACGTTGCCGAAATAAATTTTACCTGTAAAATCCCACACTTGATATCAAACGTTACGGCGCACCGATCGTTGAAGTGCAGCGCAACACACCGTCGACGAACGTTTCCAGAGAGGTGGTCTTGTTCCGTGAGACTACGTCGAAGGATACCGGTTTATAATAACGCTTGTTTGTTATGTTTAAACGGAAAACAAATGTTAACGTTGTTTGTTTTAACTATAAAAATTATTTGTTCGTAAATTTGAAGACTCGGGTACGCGAGCTCGACCAGAGAAATAAGGAGTGGCGAAGCAACTGGTTCGAGATTGATACGGAAGGCTGGTGCTCGCGCTCGTTGTGTTCAACTCGTACTGGTTCGGCATGAGATCCGCGTACTGCGTTGTGTTCAAACATATGTGGTATGGGTCGTAATGACGATGTAGACAAAACAGTGTAGTCACTCGCGCTGAAAAGAAAGTCGACATTTGAAGGCCTAGTGGTGCGCCACTACCACAGTGCTCCCCACCGACATTACTGTGCCACTGTTGGCGATCGTGTACCGGCACCGTGCCTCCATCGAGTTACCTCCGACGTCACGTCGACGAACCCGCGTCCGCTCTCATTGTTCGACCGTCGCCCGCGTCGCATTCCATCGTTCACGTCGTCATCCGCTTTTCCGCGCGGCTGTTTTATCTGCGTCGTGGTCGTATGGTAAACGTGTAATAAAAATAACAACAAATATTTACCGATAACTCAACTCATTAGACACAACCATTGGTCATGGAATAGATCTAGTATGCAAGCTCCTTATGGACAAACGGAAATTAAAACTGCTAATTTTATTGTAGGGCCGTGGGGGTGTTAATATGTACTTGGTTTAAATTGAGGAACATATCAAAATGTATGTTTTATAACTCAAGCAGCGTCAATCAGGGACGAACGCAAGCATAAAGTTGGGTGGTGAGGTTTGAAAAAATATCATTATCTTAGGGCGGGTTGTATGAAGATCAGTCTGTAAATATTTTTAACGCGTCTCTAACTTATTCATTCATAAACGTTTTAACGGAGTGTTAAATAAAAAAAAAATAATTGCATAATAGATTTGTATTTTATTGAAAACCGTGACTACCAAATAAATTATACCACATTTTATGTTATTGCAATAATTACTGATTATGATTATTATATTATTACTTATAATTTATTTATTTTTTATTTAATCTGATCTTTTTATTAAATATTGTTATTGAATATATTTTTTTTCAATTATTTTTCTAAATTAAGAAACCAGAAGAAAGAATGAAGTTGGAAATGAATGAAATTATGGGTGTAGAGCGGGAGTTAAGGAGAAGTATGGAATCGGGAGAGATGTAACTTAAGGATGAAAGGAACAAAAAAAAGGATTGTCTACCAGAGGAAAAAGGAGGGCAGTGAAAAATTATATGTTAATTTATACGAAATCGCAGATGTGTTCTTGGTACAAGATACAAGAGGGAGAGGAGTTTAGATTGAGTTTATAGGAGTGGCAGAGGAGTAGATAACTTATTATTATTTTTACTTATTATTTATTACTGATGATAATTATTATCACTCGTTGAATCAAAATCAGATGAAGACATACTAAAATATATATATATAAATCTCTTAAAAACAATTAGGAGATGTTTGATGATAGGTATGAATAAAAATTTAACCCAAATTAAGTTGACAAAAATGTTTTCATGTGAATATATAATTTATAAAATTTAAATATACATAATATTCTGTATGAAGAATAATATGCTATTTAGGCTTAGAATAGAGTTCATACAAATTTGGGGAATATATATACAAATTTGTATAAAATAAATACTAATTGATGAGAACGAAAATACCGCACATTGTAATATTTTATTATTTTTTAAATGAATTGAAGACCTATCAATGAGATCAGTGTATGTTACAATATTTTTAAAAATCATTTTATTACGTAAATTTAATAAATCTCAAGTGTTGCCAACACATTATAGTCTATTTTATACACATAAGAGTACATTTGATTGTCCGAAAATTGATTGCAATGCAACTTAACATGCACATACACCGATTTCTATGATATATACTGAGTTATTTGGCTCTCCTAAACATTTTAATTTTTGTAATATACCCCGATCTCATTGATAGGTCTTCAATTGTAAACTTCTTTACCATTAATATTGTACAAATCATTATGAGTATAAACACCTGGGTTGCAACAGAAATAAAATACCATATACTTTTCAAAGTATTCTGCACTTGTTAATAATTCTCGTATTGAACATTTTCAGTACTTTAACCATAAATATCTAATTACATTTTCTACGAAATGTTTTCTCCTACGTTACTATTGAAGATTGTTATAGAATTTTTACTAGAAAGCCTCAATAATTTGTCATATCTGTATATTGTTTAAATATATAATTTTTTTTTCAGTATTGAAGATGTTCATTTTCTTAACCGTTGTTCTTATGTTTTCAGATCGAAGAGAAAAAAAAATAAAACTATTTAACATATTTTAAAACCTTGTGAAATATCATACAATTTGATAGATAATTTTAATGGTTTATAAAAATGTGTTTTGTTCGTAAACCAAACATCTGTTTCATTTTCGATATGCGTCGAGCAATATGACAGTTTTAAAATGTACACACTAAAAATGATTATGCAAATATTTGCACAGCCATAATTGAACATAGTTACAGTGAACACTTTATTCACCGTAAAATAATTATTTAATTAAAACCAGATGAATTTAGTCATTAAATCTTTAAAGAAGTAATTAGTGAATAGTATTTGTATGGTATTGTATATCAAAACGTCGAAAATCATCATTATAATTGATACGATAACATACAATATACTATGATTTCTTTTTTGTCGTTTGTTTATCTCTTATACGGGCTGTCAGCCGTTCAATCGGAAACCTCACCTCCAAAATATACAGGTAGTAAAATTCGGAAAAAGCGATTCGTGATCGTATAATTATTCGTTTGTAATGTCCTACAGCTTGCCTATTATTATGTCTTTATATTTTCGTGTAAGTATTAAGTAATTTTGCAAGCAGTGACGTCGTTACAGTTTTTTCTAGAGTAGGGCAGTCGGAATGCTCTTACTAAATTGCCGAGTAAGTGGCTCATTTTACAAAAGTGCTGATTAAGGCAGAGGAGAGGAGTGTCAAGTCAATCTAAAAATATGATTCGCACATAAGTACTCTATAGTACACGCCATATCTTTCTAATTTCTAAAATGTTAAAGAATTATTTTTATTTTGATAATGTGCTGAGTTTGGAGTAGCTAAACTCTGGTCCAAGAAAATCGCAATAGCATATGTGCGGGTGCGATTAGGAGAGACGAGGGACCAGTCACAACATTGTCATGATAATAAAATAAGAAAGACAATAATAATTATAATAAAATTTACATCCAAAATTGATCTGGTTAGACTACCACTTGGAAAGATTTCTATGTGTAAGGGATAAGCAATCTAATGACCAATCGAGTTGGGCGGCAGCTACTCATATGACGGTGGCGTCCAAGACACGGAACGAAGAGAATAAAGTTTATTTATGGAGGGGGGTTGGTATATATGGTCCGATAGGTATGGTTCAATGACCACAGAGCTCACACACAAATCGGACAAATAGTTATAAATCAAAATTATGAAGAGTAGAAGAGGATGATTCGTAAGTGGTAAGAAGTTCTAGGTGATCTGGGCGGTCTCACACACACTTCGTCGGGTGCTTGCGGATTTACGCGTTGATGTTAGGAAAATAATTATGGATGAATAATGGTTCTTATAACGATGAATGGAACAAAATACAAATAAGTTAACAACTCACAGGACACACGACGTGGTTACGGAGTAATGAAGTGCTAGTAACCCAATGGTAGCTGATATTGGTAGATTATTTGTTTAAATAAAGTAAAACACATATTCATTATACTACTACTGCCTCTAAGGCGAAAAATAAAATAAATTATAATAAGTTGTTGTTGATGCAATGATGAGTACAAAAGGAATATATGTAAAATAAAATGTTGATAACCAAACGAACGACAATCGACAACAATAACGAGGTACGTGACATAATAAAATCGGTCGAATTACAAAAAGAAAGAAGATTATATACTTAACCAAATTGCGTAAGCTTTTGTAACCTTACAATGTCATAATTGGAAAGTAGATTTCTATGCAATTGCATATCTTTTCCTTTTAATATTTTTGGATTTTCGTCAGTTATCTCCACGAATATCACCATAATTTGAAACGAATGGTGAATTATTTTTATATTTCATATTTGAAATATTGCATATTTCTGCATATTTAAATTTTATTGCATATTTTTACATATTTTACCAAAATTCAAAATGTATTGCATATTGAAGATAAAATTAAAAAAAAAATGTTTTGTTAAGCAGAAAAATAAAACTAAATTTTATAGGCACTAAATAATAATTTGTACAAAGTTAAGATAAATAATCGATTACGATGTAAACTAACCTTAAAGGTTGCCGCACAATGGATCGGAACGGAACGAAAATTAATTTGTCATCGGAACGCGTCGGAACGGAAACAAATTTTGTCCACAAACTGTGTCGGAACAAGTCAGAATTCCGCGGTCATTTAATAATAAAATATTATTGCAAGAAATGTCATGTATTTTATCATAATATGGTGGAGAGGATTAAGGCTGAAGGGTTTATTGAGCCCCTCCAAAATAATTTATTTTAATTTATATTGCATAGTTTTTTTAATTAAATTTAGGCATTGCGATAATTATGATATCTAATTTGTGAGTAAATGTTATTCATAAAACCGTGTAATTTTTAATTTTTGATTAGTAAAAAAAAAAAACAAGAACAATATTTTAATGATTTACAGGTGCCGGCATATTATCTAATAAACCTATAATGTGTGCATTTAGAGGAAACTTGGATTTAGCTGGTGAAGGTTTATCGAAATTGGATCCTAAAGATATACCAGTTGAATGTGATGTGATTATTTACTGTCGGTTTTCAATAAATTTGAAGTCTAAGTTGAATTTTGATACTGGTATTTATGTGTGAAATTATGTAATAACTCTGTAGTTTTTAACTGCTTTTGTATAAACATTAAATAATACTAACATTGCATATTTCATTGTTCCGTTAAATATTTATTTCAGAGCTCTTGCAACAAGTAGCTACAAAAAGACCCATCATTTTACTACTTAACCACCAAGACGGCTACTCTCATTGGGTCTCTTTATTAAAGCATAAGAAGCAATATGAGGAGACAAAAATTATACGTGAATTTGCATTAGCTAATAAGATAAATGGAATTCTTCTTGCAGACACGTATCCTGCAGATGTAAGTATTTGTCCTTTTCCAGTAAAGAATTATTGATTACCATATAAAACACTTAGGTGAATCAGATTGAATTTTTCAAATATATTTTTAGTTTTTCTGCGTAAATCGATCTTGTTTTATAACCTCAATATAGTCGAGAGCATTATTTATTCTCCATAATTTTTTGATTTCAATTAAATCCTCATATTCTTTAAACATTCAGTAATTTTATTTCATTACAGTCCATCCGGTTGTATTAAATGCAAATTGAGTTGACCAAAATTAGATTTGTATGTGGAATTAATTTCAAAAGTACCTAATATGATGATTTTCATTATGGAACGTCTAAATTCAACTATGTCGTATTTAATGATATCAAACTTTATGAATAAATAAACGACGTATTGAATAGAATTAACACCTGAAGTCTTAAAACATCCATTTTGATCTGACAAAAGTATTTTGATAAAGATTAAATAAGATCAACTAAAATCATTTTTATAAAATATAAAAGATAATCATAACTAACCTAGATGAAAAATAGATACATTATTAAAATTAATGATCTTATTTAAAATTAAAAATAAAAAAATATAACAAGTATTGTTTGTGGTTATTGAAATATATGTCGATTTTAATGTGTTTAGTTTAGATTCAAAAAAAATTTGGTAAAAATTTGATAATATGTATTTATTTCTGAACCTTATTTAAGCGTTGATGCTTTTCATGGTAAGACCGATCATGATGGAAAAAAGTACTAGCGAACAGTGATTATTGGTTGATAGGCATTAAGTTTGTCCGTTGGGCTTTTTTACGATTGAGGATATTTTAGAATTTATTGATATGCAATTAATGAAAAAAACGCTTTGCATAAAATTCAAAATTTACGAGTATTTTCAAGAAGATTTTAATAGTTTTAATATTAATAGTCGTAAATGATTCTTTTATTAAAGGAAACGGAAAAATTCAACAAAGATGTTGGACCGAATCTTCAATATTATATAAAACAGTTGAAAGGAAATTCAAATTTGGTAATCGGACTTGCCATCCCATCTTATCCGAATTTAATTAAAAGCAAGTGCAGTAAGTATTAATGTTTTTATACAATACGTTTTTTATGGAAATATAATATATTACGAGCAAGGCCGTATTTAGGGGGGCAGGGAGAGCAATTATCTTCCCCATGTGGAATTTTGGGGGCTGCATATTATTATTTATTCCTCTATGGTATTTAGTCAATTTTAAATTATTATAATTGTGTAAAATGTTATTTTTCTATGTATTGTACTTCGTATTGTCGATTTATCGGTAGAAATGTAGCTGAAGTTTATTATTTAGACACGTGGTGGCGTGTCAAACCAAGTTCAAGCCATCAAAACTGGCGAGCAGCACCGTGTGTAGTATTAAACGGAGCCACTTTTGACTCCCACATAACTTAAAAACTATTTTACATAAACAAATAAAATTTGGCATATATATTTAGATTTGCAAGATGCATATGTGCTCCAAATTTCATAAACTCATCTCAAACAGTTATTTAGATATTTACGTCCAAAAATCGTCATTTCTGACTGACCTATAGATCAAAATTCTAGCCCAGTTCCAGATGACCTAAAAAGTTTTAATTTTGCATGCAGTGTGCATGAGTGTTGTCATGTTTTCCGGCTATCTTTTGATATCTGATCTACAAGTCTGCTATTTATGTTTTGAAATTCATAGATTTTCTTAAATAATCCTTGGAATATTTATGATTATATTGTTACGGACATGTATGACTTAGGGCTCACGGCAATAAGGTCAACAGGGGGTTATAAAGATTAACGTAGAGTCACGAATAATGATTAAATCTTAGATGTTACATGAACACATTCCAAAGTATCATAAATATAAAATGGTATGTGAAAGGTTGTAGAATGCAAAAATAGTAAACCCGCCAATTAACAAATAAGGTTGGGCATTCAGCAAAATTGTGTACCTATTAAAATTATTTAATTTAAGAATAGCGAAGATACGTGAATATTGCCAAACTAACAAGGCCAACCATTAAGGTTTAACTATCTAATGCCCATAAATGGAAATATTAACTAAGTATGATTATAATTAAAAATCATATCCGGGATAAGTTGTTTCACACAGGATCCTAGTATATAAGGGGGTCCTCAACAGACCAAAAGTCAGATGTGTTTAAGCCCGGACACAGCAAGCACCTTCACGCCACTCTATATTGTCAATGTTTTATCGCACATTATTTTAATAAAGTAGTAACTTTAATTTGAAGTCAATCTTATTTATTAAATCCTCTACCATCCCTGTTGATTCGACGGCACGCAACAATATTATAATTACAATTATATGTAAATTAAATATTTTTATAG